>WEKW01032640.1:21742-38431 GCA_013389905.1 Sula dactylatra | reverse complement strand
TACCAGTGTAGACAGTATTTTCACTGAAAAAGAACACAGACCATGTACCTCAGTGAATCAAGACAATTCTCATCTCTTTGATGTTGAAGTCCTGCCCCAGCAGAACAGCACGAGTGACACTTTACTACAGAAAGTGGTTCATCTTATACAAGAGGAGTTTGCATTTGATGGCTATCTAGAGAACGGAGTTGAAGTTTTTGATATGGGTATGTACATTTTCTTCTGTATATAATTATCTTTGATGTGTAAGAATATTGTTCGTAATGTCTTTTTTCTGTCTCTTTTTTGTTTGTTTTTGCTTTTTTTAAACAAGGTAACTTCATTTTAAACTTAAAGGAAATTAAGTTTGGTATGTTCTCTGATAAAATTTGTGAGAAGTTTTGTGACCTCTACTGGGATGAAAAATTACTGGAGAATCTGTATCAGGTAGTAAATGGAGAAAGATATTCACATTTATGGTAGGTGTTTCTGAACTATTGCCTTATTACAGTTCAATTTAATGCTTTTCTCCCTAATTACTAGAAGCAGAAAGGATATGCTGCTTCTCTTCAGGTATCTTTACTTGTTTGCTGCCAGCTGTTAATTTCCCAGTCTTTTAGACATTTCATGGCCTTCCCCATAGCAAATAGTGCTTAATGGCTTAGCAGAAAATATTTTCTGTTAAGCTTGTCTGTAACTCCATCTTAATATAGCTGAATATATGGAAACCTAATTCTGATCAATGTTGTTTTCAACCATTGATGGAGTGCTTCATAGTCTTGTTAGAAAAAGTCTGTTCAATCAGAAGTGAAATATATTATTCTTACTGTTCAGTTTGCTTGTTATGTTTGAGTTTAGTTCTTTATACATTCTTTTGTTCTATTCACACCTAAGAACAAGGAAATTAATTCAGCTTTGCTAGAAATGTTTTCTTAACTGATTTAGTTTGACTCAGTGTTCCTCCTGGCAATCTTTGGTAGGTAGCCTGTTAAGTGAGAAAACACCAGCTTAATTTCTCATTTTTACTACTTCATCTTCAATGACATATTTACCTGAAAAATAATAAAACCCAATTTTTTTTATTGCAGCCTCCAAATGCAGCATACTTATAAAAACTTCTTACTGTTATATTGTAAACAGTAATCAATTTATATGTGGAAGTTATGTATGTTTTCTTTGTCGTGGTCTAGAACTACAAATTGGAAGTTTTGACAAAGAGGCTTGGTAGATACGGTAGAAAAACTTCAGTGTTAAAAGATGTATTATCCCTACAGCAAGTTTCAGAGAGAAGACTACGACCTCCAGATTTCAGACCCTGGCAATCTGGCCTATTTCCCATTTGAGTTGGGATTTTTAAGGAGCCATTGAAAACTGGTTGGAGTTTAGGCTCTTAATTCCCCAGAGCTGAATGTTAGAGTAGGAGAATTATAATTAGTAGGAGCTGTTGTGGCTGAATTACTGAGATATATGAAGAGGTCATCCTCTATGAATTTTTGTTACAAAGTAAAGTTTTTGAAAGCAGGAGTGGAAAGGAAATCATGATTTATTACCTGGTATAAAAATATAGGTCTAGCTTTTAGGTCACACACAAGAACTGCCTCAGAATATCTCTGAGACACTGTTACTTAACATTCTTTAGCCAAAGAATTTAGCAGTTTTTAATTGTCACCTTCTTTGACTTAAAATTATTATTCTTATTAAGGAAGACTTAGAGTCAGACTGTTATCCATTGGTTGAATCCTGAGTGAAACACCCATTACAGTGATTTGCAGTCTAAGTTATACCTGGAGTTATGCTTTCTGTTTATATGCGTTTTGATACTTCTGTTGGAATTTTGCCAAATGCTATAAAGGAAAATCTCTCTTATCTTATTCAGTGTGCTTTAACGTCCATTTGAATGCTTTTTTTTTTTTCTTGTAAAATAACAACTGAAGCTGAATATGTAAACTTCAGGAGGTAGATAAATGCTATGAAACCCCTCACATACATGGTACAGTCATTTATGAGATCTCATTTTACTGATGTAAATATAAAAGTCTATGAAACGTTTTTTCCTAATCTTCTTGTATTTTCAGCATAACTGAGGCAGATGATTCAAAGTGTGGCACAGTATTCCAAGATGTGAAGAAATCTGATAGCTTTTTGGCAAGCAGTGATCAGACAGAGGGTGAGAAGGGACTTCATGTTTCTAGATCTTTGTGTGTGCTAGGAATCTATCAGTGACACAAGTTTTGAAAGATTAACACTTTGAGTGTGTCTTCAGGAAAACACTCACCTTAGCCCTTACGAACATTATCAGTGAATCTGAACATTATCAACGCCTTGGGGACCTGTTGTCTTTTATATGAAGCTTACATATGACCAAATGTCATTGAGTGGGATGCCTGTTTCATTTACTTTTATTTACACAGATGTGCCGGTTGAAAAACTCCCAAAATCTTAACTGCTACATGTGGTTTTCTTGTGTTCATCCAGTAGATGTTCTAGTGGCATGCTTTAAAGCAGGGAGAGGGAAGGGGGACAGTCATGCTGAGTCAGCTCCGTGCAACACAGCAAGCTTAGCTAGGCAGAGAGGAGAGCTTTAGAAAATGCTTGTGACTCCTTAGGTGTTATTGAAGAAGTTGAGGATTGACTGAAGGATGACTGTGCAACAGATCTGATCGTTCTTTGTTTGCTTATCAGAATTAAAACTAGGCAATAAAACAAATAAAATGTATTCAATTAAAAATGGTATTGTCAATGAAATTATTTACAAATTCTGGGGAAGGGATTTGCACAGAAATCTAGAAACTGAATTGCATTTGGATTTAAATGGGTATTTTTAACTATTCATCGGAAGGGTTTTCACAAACAGGTAAAAAAGAATAGTCTTTACCTCTCTCCAAGGAATTCCACCACTTCCCTATTCCATCAGCTGAAGTGTCCTTTGATAGCAAAATGAATAGTGGGTCAAATGATTTGTTAATCAAGATAGTTTTACCTTTTGATCACAAATTTGGTTACAGGACGCCATTTCAGGGCAGTCATTGAAGTCATATTGGTGGATTGTTTATTTGTACTACTTCAGTGTGGGTTTTGCATTTTTCCTGGCATACTTTGTGATTGAAGGTTTACAAAATATTCCACCTTTCAGTAACTGAACTCAAAACTGAGCTGAGACTGGTAAATCCCATTATTGTAACAAAACAATGACCCTTTCTAGGCTTGGTATATTCATGGACAGGTTGTATTTGGTTGCTGTTGTATTAGTATTTTTTTTTTTGCCAAGGTAGTTCAGCCAAGTTTCAGCATTTAAACTTGGTTACTTCTCTGTTTTGAGCAAAGTTAAAATTTATGTTCTTTACAGAATGGCTTATACTCCTTCATTGTTAACTTTTATGACAAAACATAAATTTCTAAGTTTGCACTTGACAGCTGTCATTCTATGTTACAATTTTCCATTTTGGCTTAGAATGATTGCAAATGTAGAGCCAGACTTTCCCATGGGGTATGTGATTTCTCTGCACCAGTAATTTAGGTCCATTTGACTCCAAGGTGGCGTATCTACACCCTGGAGGGTTGCTCAAGTGAAAAGGGAGACTTCTGGCAGGCATAAAGGCTTCTGTCAGCATCGTACCAACCTTTGACTGTCGCCTCAGTCCCTCAAGGTTGGTAGCAGCCGTTATAACTGCAAAGAAGTCCCATCATAGCTCAAGGGAGTGAGTCCTGGAGGAGTAGAAAGTTTAACATCTATGTCCCCTTTGGCTGTATCAAGTATTCTTGCCCTCTATGTATGGAATAAAAGCTTTGAGACTTATGGATGGAAAAAAATGTCAAGAGCTAAGCTTATTACTAATGTGTGCACAGGTCTGACGTATTTAACTTTTGTTTTAAAGCTTCTGTACTATACTTTGTTTAAATACTTGTTGTTTATGCACAGAACATATTTTGTAATTTTCAGAAATGTATGGACCAAAGCTTAATAGTTATGAAATGTCTTTAACCTTTATCATTTTAGAATGTGTAGTTGAGAAAAAGCACAGAGCCAAAATAAGCATCTAACACTACTGTTAGAGGGCATAGGTAGTCTCATAACTGTATTTTGTATGTGTAGTGTTTAAGTTCAACAAATCATGCATCACAGCACGTGACCGTTATTTCTTCCCCCCCCCGCTCCCATACACCCTCTTTAGGAGAAGGGGAAGCAACCTTTGATGCGAAAGCTGAGCCAATGATAAGTACATCATTAGCTGAAATGGATTTTGATGAGTCACCTTCGGATAATTTCAGAAAAGAATTGAGGCTGCAGAATACTATCCCTATAGAAAAAAAGGGGCAATGTTTACAAAGCAATGGCTGTTGTATTGGTCCAGGCTTTACAGAAGAAAATACAGAGCCAAAGGAAGAGACCATAATAAAGATAGCCGGAAACAGCTACCTTGTGTCTCCCAATCTACCTGACTTTCATAGCTGTAGTCCTGGTTGGAGCAGTGCATTTTATGGAGCTGAATGTTTTGATTCAGAAGTTCATAGTTACATGAAAAACCTTGGAAAGCAGAAATCAAGTGAGTCACAAAATATAGATGCTAAAAAAGTGGTGAGTACATTGATTTAAAATCATTAAGATACCTCTTTACTTGCTGGTTAAAAGTATGATAATATTTATTGTGTTATAGTGAGTTGAAACCCCCTTTCTTCTTTCAAATACTGACTCTAAAGTGTTTTAAAATTCTCAAAAATTGTGATGTCTTATCAATAAAGCAGGGTAAGGGTTGTATTCCAAAATAAAGAGCACTGACATGACATTGATAATCACTGACCTACAACCCATCTTCTCTTCCTGAAGTTGACTGGAAAAGTACCATCTGCCATATGCACCAACCCCATGGCGGTAGTATTATAGAAAAGAGCTAAGAATGACTATGACTGGTGTGTATCACCAAGCTCTCAAGAGGTCCTCCTTGTCATGTGCTCTGAGCCCTTTTCCTTGGTCACAGTGAATTCCCTGACAGCTTCTCACTGTTTGCCAGCAGAATGGCAGTTAGGTGCTCACATCTTGTCTCGGAGACAGCCAGTCATCATGATGAATGCAGCCTTGTGCCTTTTAAGCAGCTTGGGGGGCATGAGGAAGCATGGGTAGCAGGGTGGGTTGTTTTAGATGAGCAGGGTCTTCCATTCCCTTAAAGATCATATCGATCACATTTACTTAATTTTTACATTTGTGCATCAAAGCTTCAAAGCAACAAGCTTCAGTTTGTAAATATTTTTGTAAATATTTCAAGTCCAAAACCACAGAATAAGGATAATATATGAAACTGTAGAAATCCGTATAGTTGGAGCTGGTTCATGGGAAGGAAAAGGAAAAATTTAAATAAAGGAGTTATTAATACTGGAAGACCTATTATTATAGGGACCCCTGGAATCTTTTTGTGTCCCTGGGAATGGTTAGTTCTCTAGTTCATTTATCCTTATTGTTACTGCCAGATACACGTTGAATAAAGATGAAGGAGGTGTTGCACTGCTTTTGTGGATTTCCTTACTGTGAGCAGTTAGTTGAATTTGTTGCTTTATTTTTTAAGTAAGCTTGACAAAGCAGAACTGAACAACTGAGAACACAATTTAGACTTGTTTGTTTCCAGATAGACAGTTTAAATCCCGGTGGATCTATTTACATTCTTTTTTTTTTTTTTCAAGTCCTGCGACCTCACTTCAGTTTTCAGTAAAAAAAACATAACTATTTTTTTCTTATTAGGCAAGTTAAAGCCTGAATCATTGATGATGTTCTACTTTTTTTTTTCTTTTTTTTTTTTTTGTTCCTTAATGTTCAGGTGTAAGTCTATAGGAGAAAATAGCATAAGAATCTTGACCTACTATTGGTTTGTATAAAAATAAATAAACAAAAATATAGAAAAAAGTTTCCAGGACTGTCACTCAAAAATTTCTATCTACTCAAAAATGCCTATTTCTAATCCTATAGGGCTGTTTAATCCTGTGTAAGCATGCCAGCTAAAGAAAAATGGGTTTGCATAATCTCCCTTACTTGAAGGACTAATTCTTGACTGAAGAACAGATTTTCACGAGTAAGGAGTTTTCATAAGCATCTAAATAGATTTTTCTCTTTCAACAGGCAGTCTTTCTTACTTCGAGTTTTTACAGACTACTCAGCAAATTTAGTTTGATTCAAAAGGAAGGATCTTCTGAGTTCTTGGCAATTTTTTTCCCTATTTAACAGGCATACAACAAAAATTAAGCAAGATTTATGGTGCTTACAGTCTGCTTTGGAATTTGCTTATGAAATTAATGCATACTATTATACATTGCTGCTGTACGCATTAATGCATAAGAACTTGGCTAACCCAACAATCATACAGGAGGCTGGCGGGGAAAATAGTCATGAGGTATCTCTCTAGAAAATTACATTGTGTTTGTGCCCAGTACATTCCACTGGAGGATTACTATTGATACAAAGTGCAATTCGTTCAGTTTAGCAATTAGTAAACAATTCATTTAGAGAGCAAGAGAATGCACATTCCAATAGCTGAAAAAGATGCATACTACTTTGAGGATAAGTGAACTAATCTTCCTTGCGTTATCTAAAATTTGTGTGAAATCTTAATAGCTGGACAAAAAATTAGACTCTAATCTTATTCTGTCTCAGTAATGCAGAAATAATGTATGTGATCTGGGCTGCATATGAGGCCAGATGGACAAACAAGAATAAAATAATTATTTGCAGGCAATAGAGGCTTGGTATCTTATATAAATAGCCTTCCTAATTTGTGAGATCCCTTTGTGTCCAAGTTACAAGGGATACAATTATAAACTGTTATCTTCAATTATGAAGTCAAATTCAGTTTATATTCCACCATTCTTTTCAGAGAAGAAGGTTAATGGAAGATTAAATACTCTTGTATAGCATAGAAATGTTCTGAATGCACTGCAAAAGAAAAGTTAATTTTCACAAAAAAACATATGTGCAGATATATAAACAGTACAACAGATAATACACATAAAAAAATCTGGGTATACTAGAATATTCAGGTATATAATCTTAAAAATATTTTTAATAATATTGTATTAAAAGGGGTGTTCTTATTAAAAATGCTTTTAAAGTGTCTTGTTACTACAAATTCAGCAGAGGCTAGTTTAAAATATCAGTTACTTTTTGGTCTCATGACTATTTTTAATTATTTTTCTACCACAGCATCAACAACTTTAATCTTTCTGCTGGCGTTACTACAACACTGACTTTCTGTGAAACCCAGCTTCATCCAAATGAGTTTAAAATAAAAATTTACAAAATTGAAATGCTCTAATTGCAGCAATCTTGAACACTTAAACTGAGCAAAGAAAACCTTCCTAAAATCCTGCAATTTTTCCAAACTCCATCAGTCATGACAATTTCTGAAATGAACTATTAGCAATATTGTTGAAACAAGGTGGACTGTTACAGGTTTTAACTGGTCAATATATGTAAGACAGGGAAAAAAATATGAAACCAAAATTTATTTTTCTGCTATTGCAGCAGTCAGGAGACTCTTAGAATCAGGAGATTCTTAGCTGTAAGACAGTTATCAACATGTAGGCGATGAGCAGCTCTACCCAGTTTCTTTCAGCTCTCTCTGCTTCCTGATTCATCAAACCAAACATTACAAGTCAGCTGTGAAAACATATAGTATGATTTTATTCTCCATACCATCAGCTGACAAAGACCAGTTCATATCTCATTTTGAGCAATATGGATGTTGCTGGTACCATTAGTAGGAGTAGGATTTAACATTTCTAAGTCCTTGTGTGTTGTACTTGGAAGTACCCAACAGCTGTATTTGTATAGCAAAGTGTTTTCAGCTGGTTTTATTTGATAATATGAACATTTATATGTGATATACTTGGAGTATATGTTATTTAGAAAATAAATGTGGTCGTTAATCATTGGCATTTATGAAGGGTTATCACTGTTAATGTGTAAACAATTAACAAGAGCTGTGCAGATTCCAAGGGAATGATGCACTGTCTGAACCAAAATAAAGTAGACTCAATGTGAAAATTAACATGAGTTTTCTGCCAAAGTAGAAGCTCACCAAAGTTAATTATTCTAGTTGCTCACTGTAAAGTCTAATGGAGAAAATGTGTGCCCATATCCAGTCCAGGAGGACTACGAAGTCCAAAGGACGGACTCCGGTGCAATGTCCAAGTCTGCCCTCACAACAAGAAGAATGAAGAGCTGTTTTTCTGTAGTCTGATAAGCTGGCTTCAGTTCTCTTGCAGCCCCAAGCCTTCACCCTTAGTCTTTGTCCTTTTCTTCTTTGCCCACACTAGGTTTCAGTTACCCCCAGATCTCATAAGCTACTTGTAAGAGTCTCCACCAAACTTTGGTGCACCCAAGCTGTGACTAGGAAGTTTCTCGTGCAAGTTATGCATATTCTGGTCACAGTTTTCCCTTCCCCATTCCTTTTCTCTTTTCCTTTCCCTTCTGCCAATATTCTGCATCCTTTCGTGGAGCCACCTTTCAGCATGTTAAAAACTTACGCTTAAAGGAAAGATTGGAATATGCAATTTTTCCAAGTAAACAAAGTCAGTCTATCCTTACTTTGTTTACTACACTAAGGGATGTTCTGTAGGAAAGTGTCCTGACAAATTAAATGTACTTCAGAGGGAGCAGAATGATTGAATGTATAGCTTGATCAAAAATGTTTATATTCTAGACCTACCTAAAGTGGAAAATGTTGTGGAATAGACTGGGAATTTGCTCCTGTGACTTCATTACTACTCACCTGAAGTTTAGGGGACAAAAACCATTTCTGTCCATCAGATTCCAAGTGTCAGAAAATGGCCACTCTTTCTGATTCCCTTTCTGTGTTCATAGTCTCTTAATCAACTTGGTTTCACTTTAATTGATGAAACAAAACCAAACCTTTAAGTAAAAGGAAGCAGTTTCCAACTGAGAATCTGGATAATAGCTCTTCTGTGCTCTCACTATTTTCTGTGTGACGCCTGTGTAGTGGTGAGTCTTTTAAAAATCCACAGGACTTTTGTGACACTTGCTGCTAATGAACTACGTTGGTAAACCTTTTGAGCTTTTCTGAAAAACAGGGGCAGGTTTTTCTCAAATTCAAATTAATTTCTAGTAAGTGCATCCCATTAAAGCTAACCCATTTACCAATCTGTTGTCTGATATGTTAGCTCTGAGCTATGTGTTTTCTGATCACTCTGCTTGTGAGAGTTCTGTCTGCTGCATTCAGTGAACTTACTCCTATTAAAATGCTGTTTCATGTAACTGGGTCACTGGTGGTTAGCTTAGGACCCAAGTGCGAAAGCCACCCCTTGTTTTATAAAACACAACACGTCATGTTTGTTGTTCCATAATAAATCAGAAGCTGAACCCAAAGAGGATGGCCCATATTAATTGGTTGGTAAAACAATGAAACCTTTGATATGCAAACAGATATAAATGTTTACATTAAATTTGATGATATTGTGAGAAGTATACTTTTGTTTCTATCCATTGCTCAAGTTATATAATTCTGTAGAAATTTAGTTTTATTTTTTCAATTATGTTAAATGCATAAACATAAAATATGTAAGCTGAGCTTCAAAACTGATATGTCCCTTATTTATAGAGCAGCTCTCCTGTCTGCCTTCTCATCTGGTTGTATATAATGTAATTATATTTGTTTGAAAACCGTTGCTTTCAGTCAAACATTCAGTTCTTGCTGTAAACATAGGTCTGCTGCTTATCAGAGCATTTCTGGGGTCTGCACAGATGTCAGAACCCATCACTTTTAATTCTTAATGACTTCTGAGTGTAACTTTTAAAAATGCTCTTGAAAACAACCAGATAAGTGTAATTGTAACTAAATGCATATTTATATAAATTAATTCAGACAAACTTCAGTGGCAGTCTCGTCATACACAAACCAGCTCCAGTTCTTAAATTGTAGAACTGTGATATAACTAATGCTTTTCTGGGGAGAGGTGATGCCTGCTGTAACTTGCCTGTAAGCACAGGTGTGAAAGGTAGTTTTACCTTGTTAATATCATATTCTTGTCTGTATGGATGTTCTTTTTTTCCACACAAAATAATTCTCTTCCAAAACTTCGGTTTCCTGCTAGAACTTTGCATTTACTGTTCTGATCAGAATCCTTTTTCTCTTTAAATAGGAACTAGAACAGTTGCTAATGATGGAGACAAAAAATTACAGAAAGACCATCAAGTTTTACCAGAAACTATTGCAGAAAGAAAGAAGAAGCAAAGGTAAGGTTACAGCAACTTGCCGGTAATGAAATGGGTGCATAATACTTGTAAGGATTTTTTTCTGTAAATCAGAATCATTGATGTTCTTATGCTGCATGTTTTAAATCCAAAGGTCCTGAAACTAAATCTATGTTGCCCAAATTGAGAGGACAGCTACAGGAGATGAAGTCAAAAGTGCAGTTTCTTGAACTGGTGAAGAAATATGTGCAGGCAAGTCAGACTTTATTTTGCTTGTTTCATTTGTTGTTTCATTACTGCATCAGTGTAATTGGCTGCTCAATTGACTGAATTTTGTGTGGATTTTCTTCTTTATTTTCCTACGTTTTATTTTTTCATGGCTTTACATCTTTGAGCAGATCATGTATGCAGAGCAGTGGGGTGTGGAGTCCTGTGTGCTGCCTACAGTCATTCACAACGGGAGAACTGACACCGGGGATGTGGCACCTATGGATGAGTCATCATTGCTTCTTTACTATAACACAGAGAAACACCAATGTAATAATGAAAATGGAATAAGAGTTCTGCAGGCTGGTACACCGCTTGGTTTAATGGCTTATTTATATTCTAGGTATAGTATGGTTTTTTCACATCCTTAATTGGGATTGGGTTGAGGCATAGTTGCTAATTCAGGAAAAAAATAGTCTCTGTGATAAATCCTAGTTACTCAACGTTGCATAAATTTTCCTCTTACATCAAGTCTAGTGTTATTTCTATGAACACTTATTTACAGAAATAGGCATGGAAATGGCAGAAGACAGTCTGATAAGAAATAAGCTAAACTGCTAAGTTTGGATTTGATTAAAACTCGAAGCATTTGATAATGAATCTAATAAAGCTAATAACTTCAAACTTTTTTATCCATTGCTTATTTGAGGCTTTGCTCTGATAGTTGCTATGGAATCAAGGCTTTATGTTACTACCAGCAGTATAACAATTCTTCAGAACATACAATTTGATAATTCTTATTAATAGGGACTGGATATGAAAATGTATAGGTTCTGTTTTACAGATTATTGTCTCAGTCCTTGTGACTGGTCAAGATGCAGGCTTATCTCAGGGCTGAAATGGGGACAAAGATGTCCTTTAACCTTCAACTAGAGTGAGGGCAGTGTTGTTTTAAGGTACCTGAGCCATAATAGTATGAAGGATGGAAGCTCCCTGAGAGACTCTGTCTGACTTGTGCTACTGTAGAGGGAGCAACTTCCTTCCAGCGTAGAGCCATTTACTTATCCTGAATGCTGCTTGTCCTGGTAGTTAATATTTTGCACAAAGTGAATAAATTGTTTTGGAATGAGAACTTCCACATTCATCAAACCCAAACTTTCGTGGTTAGCCTTAGCTATTAGGGAGACATGACAGTTAACCTGTGTTAAGACCTTGAGAGTGTGTACAGATAAAAAAATAAAATGCACTCATTTTTAATGTGTGTATAATAAGTATATTCTGTTGTTAAAGCAACTACAGCTGTAACTAGAGCTATGGGAAATATTTTCTTGCTTAAATTATCTACTTCTTATGCTGTTGTTACAACAAAAATCTTTTAAAACAACATCAAGTAGGATAGAAAAAGGAAAATTAAATATGTTCTTCCATACTATTTCAGACATAACTTTAGATGATAATAGAAATGTCAAAGTGGTTCTTTACACAACTGCAAGTAGAGAAACTTTTTAAAACAAATTATGCTTTCAATGTTGGCAATCACAATATTTGATGTATAAAATTAAATAAAAAGGAATCAATGTTTTATGTAGAGCTTGAATTTAAAATCCCTACTAATTCTTGATATATTGAGGAGTTTTTTGCTGTTGCTGTACTCTAATGCAAGAAGAAATTATGTTCTTGCTTGTCTGTGGTTTTTCTTGTGTTTCACAGAAATGCATTTTTAGAAGGTTATGTACAACAGTTTCTCTACACATTTCGCTATTTCTGCACACAAGAAGAATTTTTGCAGTTTCTTCTTGATAGAATCAGCAGCACTTTATCCAGGTACAGTAATTTCCTGTGAAAAATATTATCAAAGCACAATTGACTTTTCCCCCAATGACAAATAGCTGTTTCTGAAAAGAACTACTTAATTAAATTGAATTTTGATGTTTGTTTTTGTAAGACTCTCTTGACGAGTGAGAGTGAAACTAGAGCAAGTGCTATATTTGACAATGTGCTTTCTTCTTTTTTCTTCTGAATCTGAGTCTTTCTTTTGCCACTTGGTCAGTGATGGGTTGTATGTACAATCACAGCTTTGTTTCCATAGAGCGATGGATTCCAGAGACATGAACCATAAGAATTTAAGATAGTACAGTCAATACCAAATAATACTTGTGGGTTTTTTCAACACTTATTTTTAAATTGGAATTGGATGTCAATTTTGATGAAATAAGTGCCTTTTTCTTCTCACCAGTGCAAGCCTGGATCCTTCCACATCACTTACCAAAATATGTAACCGCAGTTTCTACATCCTGCAGGCTTGGATTGAAGACTGCTACAGTGTAGACTTTGCAACAAATACTGATCTTTTGTGTACCCTAAAAGAATTTATTTCTTCCAAGGTAAATCAGAATTTCAGTAGAAGCTTTAAGAAAAAGAAAAATCAATTTAAGTCAATTATGGTATATGTAATATTGTTATTACAAAAAACTGTCCTAATTAAAGAAAAATAATGATACCTTTGACAGCTATGTTCCTTATGTCTGGTTTTGGACAGATATGAATCATAAAACTATATTGTGTCTTGCTTATAATTTAGAGGAAATTGAGTTCAATATTCTGTTAACCTATTTTGCATTTATAGGTTGCTCCATTAAATGGCTATGGTGAGCGCTTGTTGTCATTGCTTGAGGATGCTTCTGCCAGGAAAAGTGGCAGCGCTCATCAGTGCTCCAGCATGGACAAATGTGAAGAGGAGGGCGAGGAGGACAGAAAAACATTACATTCTCTATGTAAAAAGCTCTCGGAAGATGTTTCCAGAAAGGCATGTCTTTTCTTCAGACTGCAGTATATGGAGCACATTTCCATATATTATTTTCTGACAAAAACTAGAGTATCCAGCTTAGGCTCTACACCCTGATTTTGTAAAGTTTATGTACCTGTATCTTAAATTTTCTTTTGAAAGTATATATAAGGCCTAAACAGTTCTATAACTGGAAGTCATCTTAACCCTTAGTTGCACCATGTCAGCTTTTTAGTAATAATAGATCAGATAACCAAATTTTGAGAAGAGTTGAACTTCATCCTTGATACTACCATGTGACTCATAGTTACTATGAAACATTTTCCCCCTTGTCAAATATTAATACTTTTTATTAGGCGTATGTCTTTTCCTATATTTATTAGTCTTACAAACGGGGGGGTGAGGGGTTTCCTGCTAGAACTTCAACACTTGTAGCAAAGACTTGTCTGAACTTTTGTCTGTATTTACTGGTTTTTATAGTGTGCCAGTGAAAAGTAATCCCAGAAGCTGGAGCATACTGTAGGCTTTTCCTGAAAAAAGATCTCTCTACAGAGTGACCAAAATGACATGTGGAATTCAAATGTGTCAATAATGTGCAAGTTGAATTTAGAATCAGCCTCTTGATAAAGGTGCAGAATTCCATGGGGTATACTGGGGATTCAACCAATAAAGGGCAAGCCAAATAGAGAAAACATGGACTTCTTTTATTGTCACTGCATCATGACACCGGAAGGTAGAAGAAGGGAAAAGAATGGAAAAACATATTTCTTTGGAAACAGCTGTTTGACGGTTGGACTTGATGATCTTAGAGGTCTATTCCAACCTTAATGATTCTATGATTCTTTGATATTAAGCAAAAAGAGTACAAGAAATAGTAAGAGATAGTAAGAAGTAAAACATAAAATATAAAACTTCAGAATATAAACTGTTTTATGGCAGCAAGCTTGAATGCACTGAATTTTCGACTGTTGATTGAGATCTGGTAACCTCCTGCTCAGACTCATTAACTATGCATATTATATTAGCTTAAAATAGCAATGTTGAATAAACCAATTAAGTGTCTGGGCTAACCTTGAAGGTTAGCTGAAGAGTTTTGCATCCACAAAGGCATTTCTCTAACAAAACATTTGAGAAAGTTAAATCAAGGGCAGACATAATGTTTGCTTTAGAAAAGTTGTAGCTTTGTATTTTTCTTTTTCTACAGAACTTTAACTGGAAACTTTCCAAAGGTATGGGACCAGTTGCACAATATCAGAGAGACCGATTGTACACTATTTCATCAGTTTTGCCAAAGCCATGCTATAACAGTTTTACAGAAGAATTCCCAGTCTCCTTTGCTAAAGCAGATGAAGTGGGACCATATCTCTTAATAGAATACAGTGTGCAACAGCTTTGTTGTCAGCTGACATTACTGCAACAGGTACAAAGGACTAGGTTTACTTGGAAGTAAAAATAATGTCTACCTTCTTACTTTATAATCAGCCTCCTTTCTCTACCTTTTTCCCAGCCCTGTTTTCAAGCTTATTTCATACTATTTCATAAGACTTCGAATTAAAATAATCTGGTTTTCTCTTGAAATCTCTACAGTAAAATTTAGAATGGCTAATTCTATTCTTAGTCTGTGACCTCTCTGGTAAATTTGCTGATGGCAGGGGGGAGGGGGAACCTCTGCCATTTTTATCCCCAAGTATTTTAGCGGAACTGCTAGATCTAACAAGAGATATATCTTGCTCTTTTTGTTTAGGAAGCATTTCATAAATGTCATCCAGTACACTTTCTAAATTCAAGAGCACTTGGTGTTAAAGACAAATGTGTTGCTGTCCAAAAGTAAGTTGCTTATTTTAACTGCCCTTCTCTTCTGTTGATGCACAATAACTTACTGTGTTACACCTTTAATACATCCAAGAAGAGAGAAACATTTTAAATGTTTTTGACAGACTAGGTAGTCTGTTTACCTGCATTTTTTAATTTCAGATTTTATACATGTGTATGTATATGTACCTATGCATGTACGTGTATGTGGTTGGTCATATTTGCAAGGTCATTTCTTTGAAATCTAAAGTGGGTCAGGCCAAAATATTTCTGAAGACTTGTGTTAGGAGGGTTGCTTCAGAGGTTTTATTTTGTTGGAAAAAATTGTAATGGCTTCTGAAACAGGCCACTTGATTGATAATGCCTGTGTATATGTATATGAAATCTCAATGACAATTACAGAATCAAAGAATAGATGAGGTTGGAAAAGACCTCTCAAGATCATGTAGTCCAACCTCCCTACCTTGAGCAACGTCAGCTAGAGCAGGTTGCCCAGGATCACGTGCAGGTGGATTCTGACTGTGGATGGAGACTCCACAACCTCTCTGTGCAATGTTCATTTTGTACTGTTAGGTAGATGAAGTGTCAGTATTCACAGATAGGTAAGAATTTTCCTATAGCTCTTAGAGTGGTTACCAACCTATTTAAATTACTTGCTCAATGGTAATTAAGGTTTTCATCCAGCCACATGGACCTAATTATGTTTGATTATGGTCTACTTCTTACATATGCAGTGGATTCAGCTGGCTTCTAATTAGTACTTGTTAATTGCGCTGCCTGTAGGAGACTTTTCTGTCTAAGGATAGGGAATGAACACCTGAAGCAGCTCATCTTTTACAGATTGTAAAATAGTGAAGGCTAAATCAGCTGGTTTATACTGATTTGGGGGTCAGGCGTGGGAAACAAACTGTGTGGTGTCCCTAGGTATCAGGCTCGATTTCTTACGTGGCTGCAGTTTCTAAGGAGTTTGGATTTCTGGCTGTTATTTTGTGTCAGATCGGATGGTTTGTTCTATTCAGTAACAAGTGATAAAGGTGCCTTTATGTACAGAAATGTATACTGCATATGCTCGTCTTGTAATCACGTATAATTATCTTGTAATTATAAGGAAGAAAAAGTAACATAGCTCACTATGTACTTTGTAAAATATTTTAAAATCAAGACTGCAAGCACTGCAAAATTATTTTAAATGCTTAGAAGTTGGCATCTTCACAATCAAGATTTTTCTTTGAAAATTCAGTCAGCATGAATTATTTTTGCCTTTTGTTTTTTTCCATTCTCTCCATAGAGCTGTTTCTACTGAGACAGTTTCACTTAAAGTCTGTAATCTGTTTCTGTCAAAGTGCATACAAGACCAGTACCTTCTACAATTATTAAGAAACGCAGACAGTATCAGCACCTGGGTTGCTGCTGAAATTGTAACATGTCACACGTCTAAGGTTTGTCATTGTTTTATTGTATTATTAATTATGAAATGGTTATTTATTTATTATTGTATATGAGTTGCTACATAGCAAAGCTGCAAGAAATATTCTGAAATACACCTGCGAATGGNCAAATTCAAAAAGAAAATGCATCTCTTTTTTTCTTCCTTCTCATTTAAATTTATTGTGTAGATTTATGTAGGCTTACTATATAGATTTATTACATCTAATATTTTATATATATATAGTATATCTTAATTTTTTTTTCAGCTACAGGTGAGCTTGTTATC
>WEKW01032640.1:3234-17855 GCA_013389905.1 Sula dactylatra | reverse complement strand
CTATCCTTTGACTGTTGGTGTGTCTTGCTTTTATGTTGTGTATCTTGAAAACTGTAATTGACTTAAATAATTGGCCATCTTTTTCTTCAAGCATACTAAGGAAGGAGAGGAATGCCATGCTGCAACTTTTTTTTTGTTTTGGTTTTATCATTGAACTGACCTGTTTCCAAATGAAAGTAAGATCTGAATCTAAATATTACCACTTCGTTGCTCTGCTTCTGCCCTCATGACCTTGTGAAGACAGTAAATGTGAAATTGCTTTTTTTTTTTTCTTTCTGTATTTGGCACAGGAATCACTTTTCCTATTTGTGTACGTATGTGTGTGTGCACATTTGATTATGGCTTTTGCTCCTGAGGTTGCTTTTGTAGATTGTAGTGCTCCAGCAGCATTAAATAGAAGATAACTGTGTGAAATTTGGATCTGCAACTTGTAAAACTTTGGTGCTAACCTATTTATAGAGCTTATGCTTACAAGACTTTCGAAATGGCAATGAAATGTGATGCTATTGCTAGAAAGTTTGTTGAGCTCCCCAGGTTTATGCAAGGCCAAAACATTAAGGCTACAAATTAGTTACAAGTACAAGTACTTCTATCAGAGGGAACAACAGTAGTATTGGAAGAGAAGTGGGGAAGGGCAAGAAACAGCTAAAATAAGCTCTGTCCTGAAAGTGATTTGCTAGAACTGTGTTTAAAAAAATAACGAAAATGTTTTGAGAGATGTGAAGAGCAGATGTGAACTAACTGTTTGGCATGTTTTAGTGATGGAGGAAGATATTGATGTAAGAAATGGGAATGTGCACTTCTCTAGTATTTTGCAAATTGTACTATTGTATTTGACAGAAATGGATGTGCACATGTTAAACTGTAGATTTTTCAGTGTTTAAGAGAAAAGCTTCTCCTTTTCTCTTCTCAATACTGGCAATATATACATCACAGGTCACCTGCTTCTCATCTTTCTCTGTCAAACACAACGTATGTCCGTACTTTCCACCAAATACCTCAGTTACTTTTTCATACTAATATATTAATGCCAGACTAACTTTTGTGCTCTTACTGGTTCAAAAACTGAAGAACTCAGTCCTCAACAGGGCTTTCTTGCATTTGTTCTACTTTTAAGATGATTTATTTTGTTATTTACCATATGTAGGTTTAGCATGTCATTAATTGTAGTATTCTGACTTACCCTTAAGTAAGTAAAATTTGTTGCTATTTCTCTAAAAATTGCCAAATGTGAAAGCATTTAATCTTTACCTCCTATCTTTATATAATATAGTGATTTAAGAATGTTAATGATAACCTTATCTTCAGGCATACATTTCACATATTTGATCTATATGCATTTATTTTTAAGAATTGTTTTTATTAGTTTTTCTCAATTGAAAATTACCATTCACTTAAAGCCACGCCTTGCCTTTGAAAGACAGTAAAATTCAAAGTAGCATGAGCTTTACTAATGTAAAGAACTCCACAAAACTTGCTAATCACATGACCTTAATATATTCATTTCATATAGTTGCCAGTCAGACTGTTGAAATTGCTTTTGTGGATTTACTTATCATTTATGTTTTGCACTCATGATAATTAGCTCATGTATTTCTTAGAGTTTTATCAGGATTTAAAGGAACTGCTACATCTAGAAAATATTATGTTTATTCTATGACAATAACTGGTGCTATAGAAAAACTTAAAAATCATCTCTTCTGTGTAATGCTTCAGTGTATCAGACTTTATATTGCTATAAATGCATATATTGAGTTTGGGGTGTTTTCATCAATCACATATTTAAGATTTTGTATTTAGACACCACCCCACAACAACAACAAAAAATGTGAATATCTATTAAAAAAAAAAATCACTCTCTTACAAGGAAACTGGTTTGCTTTTGTCCCTGAACACTGATGTATGCACATCTTATGTGACACGGATTTCAGAATAAAGTTACATCCAGCACATAACTGTACTGCTTATTTATGACTTGCAAGCAGGATGGGTTGGGCTAAAGTTTTCTCTTTTTGTGGGGAATGTCCTTTTAAAAGAAAACACAAGACAAAACTTGTCAAAGAAGCAAGTTCGGTCATATCTAGTTGGCAAAAAATTATCAGCATCAGTAATTGTATTGCATAAATGAGGAACTGTGCAGTCTTACCACATGTTTCCATTCCAATACCAAATTAGAATGTTTGGAAAAAAGGAGTCTGTTCTGTAAGCCAGAATTGCCACCAGCTGTCCTAGTTCTTCTTCATTTTTCCACACTTCCCTCATCTTGTTTTTATGCTGTTTATTTTTCAAACAGTGACCCGTGGAGTTTCTGAAATGAAGTCTGCTCCTTGGGAGTCTTTCCAGTTGCTCTGTGCAGTGGTGCTCTTTTTGTGTCCCTTTGCAGGTGTCTGTCCCCAGGATCCCTGGGGTTTTCAGGCCTCCTCCTAGAGAGCTGGGAACTGTGTCCTAGTTACACTAGCAGCATTTGAAAGCAGGTTTCCAGCTCCAAAACCTCCAGAAGCCTGCCAAGAAATGGGAATGAATTCAGTTAGGTCCTATGAACTATTCCATAGAAGCCCAAACCAAGAAGCTGGAAAATATTTCATGAATCAACACTGATTCATGATTACAACAAATTTATTTCCTTGGAAATTTTTCAACCACACTTAAACTTTGCTTTTATGATTTTCTACATTCTTCCTTTGTGTTGGATTGGTTTCATGAGCATTGCTGAGACTCATAACTTCTGTGAGTACTGTATGTAATTTGCAAAGGATTAAAATTTTAGGAGATTTGTTTCTAAATAACAAATTAATAAACTACAGCTTGAAAGGAGGGAAGCTGACAATAATTTTTCAGTGTCAAACGTATGGTTGATTGTTTCAATCCTTGATATTACGATGAGGAAAAGAGTGCAGATAAATTATTTTTCTCCTTCATACTTGCTTAAATACAATCCAAAGCATATCTTCATTTAAATTACATGTGTTTTGTTTAGAGTTTTTCCTTTTTTTCCAGAAAATCTTCTTTCTCAAAACATGCTTTATAAATAATTTTTTTAAATACATGTTGAGCTCAAGACTCAAGAAGGAGTCTCAAAGCAGTGGAAATGCAGGTTTGAACAGTATTTGAAAACTCAAGCCCCATAAATCAAGCTTAAATGAGTGGTCATCTTTGGGATTTGCCTTACTAACAGGTATTCTTCACCTGTAAATATTTTTGTCTTCATTTAGTTATTAAAAATATTAATATCAAAAATGTAAGAAATTTTCAGATAATCATTCTAACTGTCCCCACTACAACTTGCATTGTACTTAAGTACCAATAAATGACTAATTTGTGGCAGAAGATTCCATTGGGGTTTTTTGTGTTTTCATATTCTGTTCACTCTCTAAAATACATGTGAGAATGGAAAGGTGGAGTTGTTCAATCTCTGTTTAAAAATTCTTGCAGCAAAAAGTCTGAAGGACCTTTTTATGTGGCTGTTTATAATGTAGCAATGAGTGACAACAACCCCTGTAGACTAGCAACTTTGATTTGCAGAATCTTCTTCCCTCCCCTTGCAGAGAGAAGCTCTTTAGTTTCTTCTGTTGCAATGTTTGAAGAAGGCTTTTATCAATTATGTGAAGGTTCTTTGTGACCGACCTGAAAGTCTGCCAGGACAGCTTCAGCCTGGCATTATTTTAGTGTTCTTCCTGTTCAGTGATATTTCAGCATCTCACATGTGAGTGGAATTGCCAGTTGCCATATTACATCAGGCCATTGGGGTAATCTAGTCTAGGTTCTGGTCTGTGCATCATTTTGTTCATTCATTTTTGGTCTAATGTAAATTATGCTTTTGTAACTTGCCTAAAAGGCAGGAACTGAATATCTGTCTTGTAACTCTGTCCTGTGTCATAGCTGCAAGATTATTTTATTTCTTGAATCTTTCGTTCTAATACTAGGGTTGGTCTTGTCATTCTCATGTTGGCATTATGTACGTGAAACACATACTGGATTTAGATACTAAAATAGATCTTGTGGTTTAAACTGGTAGAATTCAATTGTCATAATGAAATTAAGGACTTAGAGTACAGGACAATTTGAGTTGCCATTACCAAAGAAACATAATTTGGAAAGCTTTACTGGGCACGGGTGAGCCTGAGCATCAGCCCAAAAAAGAACAGATGACTCCTGAGTGTATAGATCCACAGACATTAGCAAAGTAACTTTCCTCCATGAAGGTAAACTGCAGGACAAAGGTAGGATATATCTGTTAAAGACCATTGTTGGGAATATAAAATCTCTCAAATTAGTTTCTTTAAATAAAAGATAATTGACCAAAAGACTGAAAATTGACCAAAAGATGTGCAGAACTGCAATAGGTCACCAAATATATAAGGTGAGATAACTGACAAATTACTGAATATCTTAGACTGAATCTAAAATTTTATGGACAATGTATTTTGAAATGCCACTAATAATCACTCATTTTTTGCTTATCCCTCTGATGGTAGCCAGGATGTGCTTTGGTCTGAGCCTGGCATGGGGACAGTTTGGATGTAGCTTTGGGTGTCTAAGCTAGTGCTGGGAGCATGGGGAATACTACTAGACCTGTAGTACACAAAATGTTTTTGCAATGTATTGGAGGGAACAAGCACATGCAGGAAGGATAGGCAAGGGGAAAGAATACTAAAATGTATGTCAAAAATTTATATAGTTGTTTCAGAATCTAAAGACAGGCCTACATAGTTTTTTCTGTGTTTAAGTTAAAAGGGCTAGGTGCCATAGCATGGGGTCTGTAACTATTTATCAGCCAGAAAGAGAGTGTGGAAACTTCATTTGTACAAACGGGCTACTATTTAAGATTTTACTGTGATTAATAGAGAGAAACTGGTTGAAAAGCTGAAGGTGGAAAGCAATCAAGGTGAAAGTTACTGTGAGACAACAGACTTCATGATTCAAAGGAAAGAAAGAGATCAAAGAAGCAGAATAGCAACAGTGGGCTTCAAGAAAGCAAACTTCAGTAAACTCAAGGAATTGGTTCCTGAGGTCCTGGGGAAGGAATTCTAAGGCAAAGAGAAGTTCAGGAGAGCTGAGAATTTCTAAAACAGGCCGTATTTTAAGTGTAACAGGTCTGTCTTCACGCAAAGGAAAGCAAACTGATAGAGCAGTGTGGCTGCATTAGGGGCTCATTAACAACCTGAAAAAAAAAATCAAAAAAAGAATACTGAAAAAAGTATGAACAAGAAGGCGGCATTGGCAAGAATAAGTGCAAAAGAACAGCACAGCAGGGTAGGAATAAAACGGGATAGATAAAATGCTATTGCCAGTAAGGGAAAAGCAAAACAATAAAAATGGATTCTTAAATAATTTTCTATTATACAATAAGTGTTCTCCAATTACCAGGAGAGGTGAACAAGTACCAGATGGTGCGAAAGCCTGCAGTGCTTGCTGTTTCATTCCCTACCCTCTGAACATGTGTCATGATCAAAGTTACCCAGGAAAGACCAATGCAGGACAGATTGGGAGACTATCAAGCTAATTAGATGTATTGAAACATTAAATTCTGATTTTATTTGTTCTATAATAATAAGGAGCAAAACTGAAATAATCTTGAAATTATTATATTTTTGACTGAGGAAGAATGAGTGAGCTACCAGAGAACCAGAAAATAATGTTACTTATCAAAAATGGGCAAAAGCACAGGAATGGGTGGAAAGGCAAGGTAAAGAGAATGACTAGGGGAATCAGCCAGACAAACTGATACCGGAAGAATTAGTGAAAAAACTGTCTAAAAATCTACAAGCGCAGAGACTAATTTAAAAGGCTAACATGCTTTTGTCCATAAAGTAACTTTTAAATAACTGAATTGTCTCCTTTGTCAGGGTAACTGTCCCAACCAATAAAAACAAAACAGTGTGTTGTATGTTAAAGTGAATAAAACCCTTGACAGCAGATTCACCTGACCTGATCATACATTAGGTTACTAACATCCAGACAATGGTACTATAAGGTGGATACACAACTATTTAATACACCATTTCAAAGGGCAATTACAAGTGTCAAAACGTGAAGATAAACTGAGTGGGATGTAGTAGGGGTAGGACTACCCATATGTTATGAGCGAAAGTGCAGATCCCTCAGGAATGAGGCACAACATTCAGTAAGTGAAAGCTTTGGGTTTATCAAAAGAGTAGCAGCTTTACCACGGTGGGAACCCTGGGGCACTGACACTAATCAAATGGGGACCCGATGCAGTGGAGCCCTGCTCTGGAGTGAAGCTCAAGGGGAAAGCACTGCAGGGGTGAGTAATAAAAACTGCACTGATTAACATATACATATGCAATGTCCTGTTCCTGCTCATTAGTGAACTGATGTAATGCAGGTGCTGTTGTCCAAATTCCGAGATCCGCAGCTAGCCTTCACCTTGGCACCCATGGAGATGGTGGGGAAACAAACTATCCTGGCTTACCATAACAACAAGATAAGACTTGCTTGGGACTCTACATACTCGGATGGGAAGAACCGAAGTATCCCAGGTTATGGTAACAACAAGATAAGACGTGCTTGGGATGCAGGGGCAAACTATCCTGGGTTACCATAGCAAAGTCTTCTCACGTCCTATAACGTATTACAGGTGGGGCCTGGATCCAACTGTGTGTGGGATTTTTACTAATGAAATACAGCGTGGGATGGAATGCACACTTACACAACATACAAGATTAGAACTCAACAATAATCATGATGATAGTTTAAATTTAAGCTCTTAGTCTTACATTTCTGAAGGATAAATATGAAATGAAAAATAACTGCAGAACTTTGGAAAAAATCTCTGGGGACCATAACAGATCACAAACAAAATATGAATCCATGTGTTTACAGTTTTCAAAAAGGAAAAAAAAAAAAAAGAAAAATAGGGAAGATCTGAGGTGTGCTATAGGAGAGCCATATATGACAGAAGGTAATTAATTATTTTGCTCTCTTTGGCACTAGTGAAGCATCAGCAGGAATGCTCTACCCCTTAAGGACTGCACTTAAGAACATACAGGCAAAAGGAAAGAGATAGAGGACAGGAATAAAAATATGTTTAGAAATCTTAAACAGAGAACAAGTGAAAGAATTAGACTTATGTAGAAAAGATTAGATTGAGCAAGACTGTGTGTGTAAAATGTTGCTGTAAAAAGTTATTGTAGCTACAGAGTGAGTTTTCTCCGTGCTCGGTGAAGCTTAAGGCAAGCAGTATTAATATTGAAGCAAGGGTGATTCTGTTCCAGTTTTTACATTGGAGAGCTTTGTGTGGAGCACTGGAATAGGTTACTTACCTGTAACACGCCTGTAGGATCCCCTTTCCTGTAAATCTGTAAGAACAGATCAGATAAA
Organism: Sula dactylatra; assembly: GCA_013389905.1. Lineage (NCBI taxonomy): Eukaryota > Metazoa > Chordata > Aves > Suliformes > Sulidae > Sula > Sula dactylatra. The sequence goes on along the minus strand of WEKW01032640.1, from coordinate 10,514 downwards.
ACTGTCTTGAGGCCCAGGCCCACTGGGTCCCGTCCCTGAGAAGGGAGAGGGAGTCAGCAGTGACCTTCAGGGCCTCTGTGTCCTCAGTAAAGTAGATTAGACACAAATTCAAATACTTACTTGCAATCGGGGTATGCCATTAATTTGGTTATTAATTTCATTGTATTCCAGTCACTTTAATTTTCAATGTTTTATTTACATTTTTCCACTGATAAATAGCAAAAGAGTAGGTGTTGCCAGGGTGTGCTTTATCTGAACTTACGTAAAAGATGTTCTAGAGGGATATTGAATTTCCATTATATATATATGCTAATGCACTGGAAAAGTGACTTTGTTCTTAAAAACAGCGGACATACACATCTCTCTGTTGGGGGAGAGTGGAAAGCAAGCCTTGCCAGTCCTCTTAGCTGCCAAGAACTGAGTCACCATCCGTGGAGGTATTTAAGAGACGTGTAGATGTGACTTTTATGGACATGGTTTAGTGGTGGACTTGGCAGTGCTAGGTTTACAGTTAGACTCGATGATCATAAAGGTCTTTTCCAACCTAAATGATTCTATGGTTCTCTCGCTGCCTCAGCTGAACTGCAGCTTTTTCCCTTCGTTTGTGTAGGAGTTTCCTGGATGTGAAGTCTTAATATAACCAGGAGATGGCACAAGAGACCCTTGCAGCCTTTTAGATGTACATGCCGCGCTATGAGCAAAGGTATCGTGAGAAATGGTCGGTCTTTCAGATGTCTGCCTAAAATCTGCCCGTTAGAAACAGGCAAACACGAAACGGCAGAGATTTTTTTTGTATTCCATTTTTAAAACGAACACGTGTTTACATTCAGCTGCTCCCTTTAGTCTTTTAGAGAAATGCATGCACACACAACTTCATAATTTAAATCTTGGTTACTTTCTCTCGATGTGTAATGCACTCATTGGTGTAAAACCTGTTAAAGAAAGTACACTGCATTGCTTGGAGGAAACATAGACATTGAATTACACCTTACAGGGGCAGTGTTAAGCATCTTACCTAACTACCTTCCTGTCTTCACCCGTTATAGCCCAGCTTTTCCCTTATCAGTAAAATGAGGGGAGGTCAGGATATGTCTGTGCTCCCTGTTTTGAGGTGCAGTGAAGGTGCAGAGCCATTTGTGTTCCGTCACTACAGTTCTACATCCTGCCAAATTTATTCTCTTCCTCAGTTAATAGTAACATTTGCAGGGTACTTAATGGAAGTGGCTGGAAGAAAGAAAATAGGAAGAAACAGCGTATAGTGAAGAATACAGAAGAGGGGAAGAAATAACTAGAAATGGAGAAAAGCCTTGAAGTCGGGGGGGGAAAAAAGTAACATTTATTTCCATTTAATTTGAACAGACTGGTTTTGGAGCAGTACAAATATCTGATTTATATTAGGTGTGAGTTAAGGGAAGGAAGAATCAGTAAAATATTTTCACTGCTGGGACCAATGCATTTCAAAGCAGCATTGTATGGCATAGACCAGGATGGGCACAGAGGGTGATAGATGACCCAGGGCTGCCAGCTGTGATAGCTCATTCTCCTGCTTGACTCATCGTGCTCAAATGCTAACTCTAAAATCAAGAAAAAGAAGAATATTCATTCTTTAATAGCTGAAAGTGAAAAGTTACTTTCAGGAATGATAAATGCTTTAGTCATAGTATAGCTAAATTTTTTCAGGAGGTATTTGTGGGGAAAAGAAAGTAAAAATAATGGTACATTTCACATTTAATGCATTCTTAGTTTTATATGTAATAGGTTGTTAAATGTAACCTTAGAAGTAACCATCATGAAAATTTTATCCTTCAGCGAAAACTAAGGAAAAGGTCTTGATCTAAAATGTGAAGTAAGCCTCTCTGGTTTTGAAAAGATTTCAGGGTGTCAAAGTGTGACATTTTGTGGTCTTCATCAGATTGTTAGTCCAAGCGATCTGATGATCTGATCTGAGCAATTGCTAAAACCGTTGGGATTTATGTGAATTTGCATATGCACATTATTCTCTGTAGGTACATCTCATGTCTCTAGATAATTCTCATTTTTAACGCAACCCAGATCCTAAAGCATAATTATGCACCTAACAATTAATCCCTACCTACTTTGGAAGATGAAACCATTTCTAAAGCCCATTTTCATGCTGCTTCCTTTCAACTAATAGTTTTAAAAGCTTAATTACTAGTCTAGACAGAATTAAACTGAATACAGACTTTTGAGCGGTTTTGTTTGAGGAGTGTTCATTGAGATCTCTCTCAATGACAGTATGACAACAATGAGTTCTGAAGGAGGATTTACATGCCTGAAACTTGGCTGGTTTTCCAACTATAATAGTTTGTCTAATAAAAATAAAAAAATAAATTAAAAAAGAAAGAATCTGCTGGTGAACCTTGCTTCTGTAACAACAGCAGCACGTTTTAAATGTGGTCCTAATTCATATTGACTTTTTCTTTTTTAATAAGCTTAAATTTGGGTAAGGAACTGTTAAAAACAACACATGCAAGTGTTTTCTTTCTTCATATTTACAACATCTCTCTGCAGAATATGTATTTTTTTAAAAACATTTCACCAATTCTGCTTGGCTGCTGGTAACAGCCTTATGGTAAGGAGCCATGGGAGCTTTTGGCATTTTCAGTGCTGTGTTGATTTAGATCAATTCCAAGCATGATGAGACATTAAATTTTCATCTATGCATTGTCACTCTGTTTATTCCAGGCCCTCCTGGTATTTCTGCACATATGGTCTTTTCATTCCTCGTGGAAAAGTAGCTCTTACTCTGTCAAAGAGGAAAGATTATAATAATTGACAATAATGAGATTGGTTAGAGGCTATTTGTAATGCTTTTAGGTCCTAAAGAGTGATTTCTCAGAAATTACAGTGGTTAGATAAACATGCCAGGGCAAAGACAATATAAATAGTATAGCAGATGCCAGCAGCCCTTGCTTCACTGGGCAGACCTTCACTAGAAATCTGCATGTCCACAGATGAACACACGGGCTCCTGTGTCTCCTAAGCTGCCTTTTTCATTCTGTTAATTGCATCACCACCTAGCTACTCCCAAGGACCACAGGTTCACTCTACTGTAGTCTCACTGGACCCTCCACTGTTACAAGAAAGGGTCACCTGCTGTTAGAAAATGACAGTCCCCTCCTTTGGTCCTGTGTCCCTCTACTGCAGCAAGGCCAAGTCATGGCAGTTTTCCCAAGTACCTGTGGGGAACCCAAGGTACTTGGCAGTCCTTACTTACTCTCTCTTCAGTTCTTTCACAGCTTTGGTAGGAAGGGGATATCTCAGAGCACAATCGTGCCCCTCTGCAGGGCTCTGAGCTGGCTGACTAGGGCAGGGCTGGCATTTGAGTTGAAAGATGTGGAGCAGCAATTAGTTCTCAAAGGCTGGGCTGTTATCCCAAAAATATGTCTGTTATCAACTGCCTAGTAGGCATCCAAGCAGGACTGGCTAGTTCTGGAGAACCTCCTCAGCCTCAGACCAATGTTGCATATATACATTTCTGCGGAGCTGCTTTGCATATAAGCACCATTATCTTGATGCCATCCTACCTAGCCAGACATCTATAAGGTCACTTGGCCTCTTTGAATGCAGCTGCTGCTTACAAGTAGGGGTCAGTGTGAAGTGACAAATCTCAACATACTTTCATTCCCCTGGGTGCTAAAATGTTCCCTTTTACATTACCTCCCACAGAATGGCTTGGCCTAGGGTGGCATTTGGCATTATAATCCGCAGTCTCCCTTGGTCTTCATGAAGCTGATGGTCCTTATTTTCATGGGGAAGGTGCTGACTCCCCAAAGAGAGCAACTATGTATTGTATGAACATCTGCATAAAGTATTGTCATTATCTTAAGTAAATGGATCTTAAGACTTCTGCTAGTGGCAGTCCTGTTGGTATGTCTGAGCTCTTTGTCTTAACCCCCTTGCAGTAGCAGAGTGAAAGGTCCTATCTGTTCCTGCTTCACTCTCTGATAAATTCCCAAGGACTTTAGCATGAGCAGGTTTTCATCCCATTGGCAACATCACTTGATTTTAAACACGGTATTTCTGAACCACAGTTTAGCAGGAGGTTTTCAAACAAACACCTAATGAATAATGCATAGAAACAGAAAGAAGGCAGCTTAAGAATTTTAGATAAAATTAAACTGGCAGCTGTTAAATATTGTAGCAGTCATTACATCCAGAAGTCATATGCCATCTATCCAGGGTACTTATACATTTTTTTGTATAATGGAAATGAGATTTGGTTTAACCTTGTCACAACATGATCAATTTCTGTCTGTAAGAGCTCAACATTTGATGCTGTCTTTTGGCTGTGACATTTGCCTCAATAAAATGCAATTAATAAACCAGCAGTGTATAAAGATGTAATTTGCAGCTCAGACGGTGAAAATGTCTTAAAATCTGCAAAGAAACTATGTGACAGATGTATCAGTGGATGTTAAAACCTGAGATTTTCTATTTTTTAGAGTACCGTCATATGCCATGTATTCTTTTTGTCCTATCCAACAGCCTGCCAGGTGCCTTTATTCATAGATATAAAATAAGGCTGGAAAAATAATGTCCTACAGATAGACTGCTTTATACTTTTTAAAAAAATATTTGTATATAGATATATATGTTATACAAAGTATGTAAGTAGCATATAAGTATGTTATTTATATTTACATATAATATTATGTAGTGACTAGGAATGGAAACAATTCTGGGCACAAGGGAAATGTTTATCTCCTTGGGTTGGGATCTTGCCCCATCTGTGATGCAGAATGCTGTTGAAGTAATGAGAGAGATTTAAATTGAGAAGGAAGCTTGCAGGAAATTTACACTTCCTTTTTCTGATGTTCGTGAGAATTTAGTCCTTGAGAAAAGCATTTTGCCTGACTGCAAAGGAGGCTTGGCAGGATTCTGCAGGCAGGCAATGGCACTAGTGTTCCCAATTCTGACTGGAGAGGCTGCTTCCAGGCCTCACGTTAAATACAGCTAACTCAAAGGACTTGTCTCTTAGTAACTCAGTTAACAGAGCAGACCCCTGTATGTCTCTTCTCCATCTCCTGCCTTCTTGGTCTGCTCCATGAAATATATTGACACCAGATTGACTAATGCTTAAAAGTGCTGGTATTTTAAAATATTTCCTCAGGTTTGTGGAGGGGGGTAGTCTTCACATTTACCTAATGAAAAGAATAGTTAAGAACCTGTGCTTGGAATATTCAGGGTGGGGCAGGGAAAGGGGTGGGGGCACGGGATATTTTTTTAAAAAATAGAGGAGATTTAAAACCAATCTTGTATATTTTGGTCAAGTAAACTTTCTAAACTTTCCATTTTTAATCAGAAAGTGCTTGGGAAGGATAAATGGATGAGGTTTTAAGTAATTAGATGTCAAACACTTTCATGCGGTGAAAAAAACCCAAATATATACATCCTGCAAGGCTTTGTTCATGCTAGAGATGTTTGTAGGCTTCTTTAGGTGTGTAACAGATGTACAGGAGGCATTAATGCTTGAACATTTGTTTAGACATTTTTATACTAGTTCCCTTAGTTTCCTGCAGGAAGCTTGTTCAGTGGGCTCTGGCTGTGGCTGTAGTGCAGGCTGCAGAGACAATCCCTACCTACGCAGGCCAAAATCAAAGGGCTCCAGGAGAACTATGGTCATGCCTGGTTGTGGTGGTACTCACAGGTTCTAGACTGGTTATTAGTTGCCTTAGATTGGTTATTAGTTGCCTTTAAATAAAGGTGACAACAGAATTAACTCTGGAACCGTGGCATCACTGGTAGAGCAGAGGAGGACTCAGACCATGCCATGAGAATGAACAAGCAAGGAGAGACAGCTCAGAAGGGGCTCACAAGTCAAACTTGAACATCATTCAATTAAACAATTTTCTAGTAAGCAGAAAATGATAGGATTTAGTGATGGATGGATGGATGGATATAGCAACCATATTTTGAACAGACAGGAAGTTGAAATGTTGGTTTTAGGAAAAGATAGATGAGGGTTTGAGTAAAACTTTTTACTGGATTAATATAAAGAAAAAGATATACCTTTATAAGATTAAAATTGAATGCATTGAAAGATTTAGACATTAACTAATTAAATAGGAGGGGTTCAGTCTTCAAGCCTCTACCTCACTGACAGCCTAAGAAATAGATAGAGGCATGGTTACATTAACTGTCATCTCAGAGAAAGTGGCAGAATAACCGAGCAAGTCACAGGGTAAATGGACAGTAGAGCACTGGTTTTGTGTGTAGGTGGTAGAGGGTGAACGTAAAGCTGAGAGCAGGAACAAGGACAGACAAATCAGACACACAGTCATGATTTCTGGAGGCACACCGAGAGGGGGTGTGACAGGAGTTATCAGCCATGCAGTAGTCCCACTCTGTTCTTACACAGGAAGGGAGGATGGAAAGGGGAGGGAATGCATGGTTACCCTGCAGTGAAAAACTGCCCGTAAAGCACCAGGAACCTTTTGTCAATATACTACAGAGGCATTACTGCAGCAGCCAAGTGTTCCTGGTGTACACAAAACCCAAAGATTGATGGGAACGCTTCTGAAAGACATGCACAAGGTAATAAGAGGAAAGAGGGGAGAGCAAGATAGCAGGGAAACCTGTGTGACCTGCACAGCTGCAAGAGATCTGGGAGGAAAGATATGACATGATTTTTGTAACCTCAGCAAAAATCTCAGCAGAACGTTAATTCTAAGGAAACAATTGTCTTTTTCCGATTCTTTAATCCAGAACACATACTTTATATAAGCAGCCAGGAGCTGGCCAACTGGTACAACTGAACAGCTTTGACCTTTACATTTTCCTGTTTCACAGCCTTCTCCAAACCCCTCGCCCTATATAACTTAGGTTATGTAAGGTTATATTAGGTTAAAGGTGCTTATAACCTGCTGCTACAGTCCCAGGAGAATGCAGTGAGTGAGTTTATCCACTTTCTTGCCTCAGCCCAGAGAGAAGCAGGCTTGGGAAGATCCCTTTTGCCAGAGGATCTTCTGCCTGGAAAGGAATGAAAAAGCCAGCTGTAGAGAAAGGGGAATCGGGAGCAGAAGCGTCCCCTCTGCCGCCAGCGACCGGGGATGCTGGTCGCAGTGCGCTCCCCCGGGGGTGCATTCCCCAGCGCCGTTTGAGGCCGCTCAGCTCTATAAATGCCATTTGCATCGGGATAGGATGTAACAAGAGCTGTAAATCACTGACGGTGGAGTGAGCTCCTCCAGGGGCAGACACGGCGGAGCCGAGCCTCCGCGAGCTGTGGCAATGTGTGAACGGTATCTTTTGTTGGGGGG
>WEKW01032637.1:5263-16496 GCA_013389905.1 Sula dactylatra | reverse complement strand
TAATTTGGCTAAGGAGAATTGTCTTTTCAACTTCATTGACTGAATACTTGGAAGAGCTCTTTATTCAAGTGTTACCACGAGGTGGAGCTCCGATTCTGAAAACTCAATAACCAGCCTCGCCTGCCAGGATTTTAAAGAAAAGCCCCTTTTCACCCGCACCTCCCCCCACCATTTCCTGGTCATCCAGAACTGCCAAATCAGTTTTTATGAAAGAAAGCTGTATCTATCTTTTCTACCTATACATACAGCAGTTTTCCATGAAAAAATTCCCAGCACATGGATTTAACACAAGACCAAGAGCCTCCTCTTGCAAGTAAGATTATGAAAAACAGGGGAAGGGATAAGGGGAAGAAAAGACTATGATTGTTTAAAAAAAAATATATATTCGCATAATGGATATTACAAAAGGCAGTAATTCAATGGGACTATTTGCATTGAAGCCACTTGCTGTAAAGAGACTAATATTGCTTCTAAGAGCTGTGCTGTGCACATGGTTCCATCATCTCTGCGGCACACAGGTCTATCTCACAGATTAAGTTACTGGCTCAGCTATTCCCATGTGGTTGTACAGCTCCCGAAATCATGGGGATCCTCACAAAAATCCTCAAGCACTGACAGTGCAGGTAACACGCCTGTAACAGAGATGAGCTCTTACTCTCTGGAGGGCTTTCTGCTCCAATTGCACTGTTTGGCAATGTTAGCTTTTTCTTAGAGTGAGGTAGTAGGTTTTACATACTCAGCCATGTCCCTCCTCTTTCCTACTCTTCAAAAAGTATTTCTCATGCAGTTATTCAGAGCTTAATGCCTAAGCAATTACCAGCCTCCTGCTATTGGTACAGTTAACAATACCAAAGGAGAGGCATCCACAATAAGAATAAAAAGGGGGATTACTCATCTGAACAGCAGAAAACCCTCAATTTCTCCTTGGATACAATTAGTATATTTAAATAGTGGAAGTGGTCAGAGAAGTAGTATATCCTATGTGCTTGCTTTTATACTACATTATTACAAAACAGATTGCTTCCATCACCATTTAAACCATGCACGAGGAAGAAACACACAACCCATCTTCCTAGCCTCACAAGAAGAAAGCATGAAGTAGCAGAAAACTGGGGGATAACAACGGTCATTGTACTGCTGAGAAAGTTCTAGAGTCAAGAAGCAAATAGATCTATAAGTTCCTGAACAGCTGCCTGAGTGCTACTTAAACTCAATAATTTAATATTATTCAAGCGTATACAAAATAAACTTGTGGATTAGCAATTATCCAGCAGGGACCTAATCCAGTTGAGTAATTTTTAAACACAGAACACTTTCCCTTCTGCTACACTCTTACCTGATGGCAGGGACGGTCTGGGTTAGAAAGCACAAGATCAGGTCCAATGATATTAAAAGTGGCATCAATGTGCATAGGGTTAGGATCCTTAAAGGATATTACATGCACTCTATAGTCTGGTGCAAGATGTCGCCTCATCCATTCAATGCCCATGTAATTTGTAACCTGAAAACAGGACAAAGTAAGTTTCACTAGGCTAGAATATAAACTGCATCCAAGCTTAGTTTATCTAAGGTTTTATTTAAATAATTTAAAGCCAAAATAATAGAAGTTTGTGCCTTTAGCTAACCTTTTAGCTGTAAGACAGTCTCATCCTGTATATCAGACAGTCTATGAATAGCAACCTCTTTTGTCAGCACTATTATTTTAATGCTGTTCAGGAGTTTAAAAAGACATAAATACAAGTAGCAATTATTAAGATAAGATACCAAAGCTGTTGGAAGAAACCTTTGTTTACCTGGCTCCTTTGTACAAAGATATCTCTTCCAGCTCTAATGAAGTCAGCAGCGTCAAAGCATGGCTCAAATTCAGTGGTTACAAATTTTCCCTGAGCAGCCAGTTTATGCCTGTCTTCAACAGAGCAGATTGGATAATCCTAGTTACAGAAAAATTAATATCCACTTTAGGTTGGAGATGGTAAGGGAAAGTCTTCAAACTCTTTGCTACTAAAGAGTATTTTTAAATTAAGAAAATATGTTTATATTGATAGCAGGTGTGTTCCTTGGAGGCAGTTTGGATTACTTGTTACTAGAATAAAAAAAAGAAAGCAAAAATGGGGAAGGTTGAGTAAAAGTTTTTAAGTACATTCAAGAATAGATGATGAGATAAGAGATAATAGTTATACCAAGGAGTTAATTGCTCTTCAGAGCCACTATCTCTCTAATATTCTGGCTTCTGGATCAAAAGTATTCATTACCAGTGGAGTTTAACTATCAGTCCAACAAATAACTGCAGTGATAGAAATACTGGTATACAAGTTTCTTCCTAACAATGGTGGACTCCCTACTTTTTCCACAGTTTAGAATGGAGCAGTACTTCAAGCTAGAAGGTAGATATTCAGGAATTTAAATAGATTTTAGTATGAAACAATGCAATTAAGAACAAATGAGGTAGAAAAAACCAACACAAACAAAAACTACTGGATAAGTAAGCATGCTTTACAACAGGCTCTGGAAGTTTTCCAATACTGACAGAGTACTCTAAGGTAATTTTGTTTAACAAAGTCTTCTTTGCATCGTTGATAAGATGTCACTCTTCCCAGAAAGGTATAATCATTCCACATCCAGTTTTACTGCACTTACTGTAGATGCTTTTACCAAGGTCCTAATGCACTTGAGGGCCTATAGGAGACTACCAAAATTGTCTGAGTCAAAATTATGACAAAAGAAAAAAAAAAAAGGAAAATATTAACTTAATTATTTGGAAGGCAAATACTCATAGTTTAGATCCTCCACTATTTCTTTTATGTAACTTTCAAAATACTAATCATCACGCAGTACAAGGATTATGGGTTTTTTTTCTGTGACAAAACAGATATTCTTTCCCACTTTCCTGATACACTCAGGACACGTGGACATTGTCAGGGAATATCAATTCTTTAAAGCAATCTTTGTGATGTCTTTCTAGCATTCCTTCCTCTTTAGTGATGCTAAGTTACAGCCAGTAATCAAAACAATTCAAAGCAGGCTTTAATTCAATAGGCACAACTTCCTGTTTTTTATTCCCTAATTGCACACACTCAGTTTCACCTGGAAAGGCTACAGAATATTTGCATACATTAGAAAAACCACAAATTTCCAGAGTTGTTTTGTTCCCCCACCCCACCCCCAATTTTGTGAGACCTAGAATTCAGGTTGAAACTATCAACAAAATTCTGTATAACCAGAACTGAAGTTCTGAAGCAAAATGAGAACAATACCTGATCATAGAGTTCATCTGCCATTGTGGGTTTGGGGGCAGTTGTCCACTTAGCACCACGGTTGAAATAATCTTTGATTATTCGTCTATACGCTCTGTACTCAAAGAACCGAGCACGCCAAGCCATAGGTGCTTCAATAATTTCATTTCCCACCACCAACAGAATGTCTCTTGGCATGGCAGCATACATACCTGAAAGGAAAAAGGCCATTAACCTACGAGACAAATGTGCTTTTCTCAGCTCTTTCAGCTTATTCACTTTTCACCCTCCTTTTTACCATTACTTCTACCCAAAAGACTGGCAGAAAGCATCTTTACAGAAGTCAGGAAGCCAGCGCATAATGTGAGGTCCTTACATTCTTCAGTAAATTTTCAGAGTGACATTTTTTTGTTCAAAAATACATGCAACATTTTGCTACAAAGCCTCACTCATAACAAGTTCATGGCTAGATGAAAGCCATCCACAACCTACAAGCCTCCACTTCATAATTTAATTAATGGACATTAACTAGACAAATCCTTATGAATTACTCAGATGACTTTAAAAGGTCATCATGGGTAGCAAGTTTTCCAAGTGGACCTAATTTCTTTATATGCCATCCTTTTTTAAAAGTAATAGCACAGAAGAGGAATTTGTTGGAACACAGAACTAGTACAGGAAGCAGCCCCGTTAGATTTTTCATTATCATTACCTGTTCCCTAATGATTTTGAATTCCACTAGAACAACTCAATAACACATTTGACATGAAAGAAGCCTGGCGACTACGCCTGATGCAAAGCTGAGCATGAGCCAGTGTGCTCTCACTGCAAATAACCAAAGCCACATGGTGCTATACAAGGAGGAATGTGGCCAGTAGGTAGACATTCAAATTTCCTTGACACTAGTGAGGATCCTCCTGGAAAACTGTTTCTAGTTTTGGCCTCCATAGTTTAAGATGGATCCAACTCTAGGATCCAACAAAGGGCTATCAAGGCAGTCGGGGGGCCTTACAGCACGTGACCTGGGAGGAGAAGGGAAGGAACCTCAACTTATTTCATGTGGCAAGCAGTAACAGCCTACAGCTACTTTCTGGACCATTAAACATGACAGATGAATGCTTCTTGGTAGTGGCAATGACAACATAGCAAAAGAATCTGGCAACAGATACTGGTGTGGGAAGTTCAGGTTAGGCATTAGGAAAGCATCTTTCATTAGGAAGTCCATGCAGCACTGAAACAGGTCAGCAAACCAGGTGGCAGAATCTCCACCCCTGGAGATCTTCCAAATCATAGCTACACAAAACCATCACTGACCTCATCTAGCACTGGCAATAATCCTACTCCAAGCAAGAAGGTAGATCAGATGACATCTAAAATGTCTCAGACAAGAGCTAAACAGACAAGGCCTTCAACAATGGAAGAACAATTACCTGTAGACTGAAAATCAGGTGTTTTATACTGCACAGACCAGTCAATTGGATCAGGCCTCTTGACAATTACACCTTCTCTTCTCAAAATATTGCACATCTCTTCAATTTCAGCAATAGCTTTTTTTAAATGGTCTTTGGGGAAGCTCTGGCCTCCATATTTCTGATAAAATCCCCAATACTTTTCATATGTGTTGGCCTAAAACAAAAGGACAGGTAAGTGAAAAAGAATAAGCATCAGTTATTTTGGTAGAGTGAAATAGATGCATAAGACAATTCTTAATTTTTAATAATAATTAATTCTTAATTCTTCTTTCACTGACTTCCCGTTGCTTTGTATGTGTTATGACTGTAACACATCATAGTGTGCCCTATGATTCCTGCAATATTTTGAACAGTTGCTCAGAATCGTTAATGTCCTGCTGATTCTTCTAAAATAAAGGGGAAGGAGAGGGGGGAAAAAAAAAAAAGAAAAAAAAATCTTCAATGCTTCAGATAAATGCTCGATTATTCCTGTTTGAGAATCCCTATCCTGGTAGCACTCTACTGTCCTTATTTTTTGTCTGTACTACTTTTATTTATACACACCACTGGCAAGGTTTCACTCAGACATTTTATGATATGCATTGTCCAGTCATTAAACTTATGTAAGTGGAGGTGTTAGACTAGTTCTAAATGGCTGATGTCTTCACAAACGCTTACATACAGTAACAAAGTTAAGTTTCAGCTGTATGTGCTAAGCAGATAGCTCCAGTACTGCTGACAGACTGTACATGTGGCATGATGCCCAAGAAAAAAAAGGTCCTCTAAGGAAGAGCAGGAAGAAAGAAGGGAAAGCCATTCTGGAATGTGGAGAAGTACACATTTCATTCCTGCTTGCAAGTTGAGTTTGACTTTTAGATGGGATTTTCAGGATATTTTATTTCCTCATATTTTGAGATATAGATGGATCAGTAGCTTCTATTACTTGTTTCTACTAATGGAAATATTGTTATAAATAATGTAACTAATATTTCTAGAAGTCTCTTCTCCTCTTTAGCCATAGCCCTACAGAAAGACTCTTTTTTTATCAAATCACAGACAAAAACCAAGAGACTACATTACACTTCAGACAGTATTTAGTGGCTAGTATTGCCAAGTGGCCATGAAAAATTTGGTCCTTATTACACTAGACCTGTACAAACACACCAAACCCTCTAGACTCTGCTATTTAATAAGGCTAGCAGACATGTTTTTAAATGAAAACAACCTTGAGCTCATCTCCAAAATGCATACATCTGTAGTCACCTTGTTAAAACCTCACTTCGGTACTGTCACAGTGGTGACATCAGGAATTCTAAAGCCATCCCAAGTACAGGTAACATGCCTTGCTGGCTAGAAGGGGCCATACTTCAGGTACAGCAGCAGTCTAGAAAATGAAAGAGATACTAAATTCACCTGTCAGAGCTGGATCAAAACAAGTACAACATTTACAGGCCTAAATCGTCTGCTCCTGAAATCCTGTGATAGTGTTCTCAAATTAAACACTAATTCAAAATAATGTCCTAGTTCTCATGGTTAAGAAAATCCAGACACATAATCAAAACAAATGATGCTGCTTCAGCTCAGTGTATCTTTGAAAGTACTTTGTTCAGATTTATAAGCTGTGAAACCAGCAGTTTTTATGGGTCTCTGCTAACACTAACATGAGAGAGGAACAAGCGCATATGGAGCCCTTCTGGAACAACAGCAGAAGGGGTCAGGAACAGGTGAGCCAGTGGACAGGCCTTCCTCCTACTGAGCATTCCTGCTTATTCAGGCAGCATGAGTGACAGCAATGGGATGCAGGAGAACCTGCCCTCCCAAACATGAGGTTATCTCCTCACACTGCAGTCCTGACTACCTTCCAGAAAGCAATGTTCTGGACAAAAACAATGCAATTATGTTCCTTTTGTGCTAGTACTGTCAGTGAGCCCCGACCAGGCCAGACCATTCATCTGAAGGCACACCTGATCTCCTTCAATAATCCAGGCTTTCCACTGTATTCTCTACTGTTTCTGGATATTTGCTCTCATGCTAGAGAGGTAAGAGAGAAGGAAGAGAAAATTCAACCTTTTAGACATCCTTAACATTTATATAAAAGAGCCCAGGCAAAGGTCTCAGCACGGCCATCCTGCTCCTCCAGTACTGAAGCTTCTTCCCATCCTTTCTGAAGGAATTCATACTTTTTCTCTAAGCGAGGCCTTGGGTAATTTGATCACCTCAGACTTGCCAGCTGTTCAGAAGTCACATACAGATCATATGAAGTGCCTAGCATTCCTATGGAAACCTGTTCTGCTAATGAGACAAATTTGTCCTAAGGAGTAAAGCTACTTATTTTCAGAGCCGCCCACGATGTATTTGAACATCATTAATTCCTAAGAGGTGCAGCTCCTTTCTTCACCGGGTGTCCTCTTGTACTGCTCTTTTTCAAACCTGAGAAATTACACTTGTATGGCACTAATATGGCATAATCTTAAAGTTAAGACAGAGCGAGGGTTAACACCATAACACCACTCATATTCCCTACCTTCTGAATAACTGGGAAAAGGGTCTATGACTGGGGCATCTATTTCATTCCAATTCAGGGATGAAATTTCAGGCACCTTTGATCACATAGATACAACTCATTTCACACTGTTCAAAAAGTATCATGGCCAGGACACAGAAAAGAGCTTTAAATAATCTCCTCAATGCACCTTATAACCTACTGTCTGAGAGTACTTGAGAAACCATAGCAGCATTTAAGAAAAACCCTTTCTTTTCAGAAAGGAATTTAAGAGTGTGCTGTAAGGAAAGGATGGTCTTTAAGAAAGAGAATTACTCCCTATAGATGCTATATATTTTAAACATTTGTTGTAGAAAATAATTAACGTTATCAATGTTAACACTCTCAAGATGTACCTTAAAGATAGCAATGACAGTTATTAAATTTAGTACATTGAAACAGAAATTCAGATCAAAATGCATTTTGCTTAATTCAGTAGTAAACACACTCACCCCCCAGCTTCTCATTCAAGATATAATGATATGTGGTAATAATACTTCTTTACCAAAAATGCATTATTATTCACAAAATATACTGAAAAACAGAGTACAAAGCTATAAAGCTCAACTGTTTGACCAAGTGTCAAATGCTTCAGAAGAATACATCTGAACTGTGAGATTTTTTGACCAAAGTGCTAATTCAAAAAAGTATTTCTTCCTAATTAATGTAGTAGTTAACCTCCTAGTTAAGATTTCTCATGTTTCCCAATAGTATATTTACCTCTACATAACCTACATAGTCCATTTCAAGCTCCCAAAAGGTTATGTAATAAAGTGTCAGTCATTAATATTCATCAGATATGTAGGGCTTCCTATTCAATACGTTCCTTCCTCCTTCTTATGCCAAGCACATCATTCCTACATCACACCTAAAAGACTTACATATACTAAAACTGCGGTCTCAAAGTACCAGAGAGTGCTGAATCCAGCCATACTTCCTGCACTTAATATTTTTGTAAACAAACATTCATACAATCTTAAAACACAACTTAGAAGTACCTCAAAGCAAGTATTCACCAAAACCGTTATACTTTGAGATGTGTTTTTTTCAAAGCATCTCAAGTCCAAAGTCTCAATTTTTTGTTATACAACTCAAATTCACTAGTTTTAAACTGCAAGTTTTTTTAACCAATGACCCTCATTCATACTTGGTTGATGGCGTGTGATACACACCAACCCTAGTATCGCTTCTTACAAGGACAGTAGCAGGGATTTCTGGCTGTTGTATGACACTGGAGCAACACACACATACACACCTTACCTTTTAGCCACATAGCAGAGATTTGAACAATAAGTGAATCTATTGATATCTTTCAGTATTGGCAAGGTAGGATTTGGACTATTGTTTGGATTATTCAGCAACTCCCCCAGGTGAAGTTACTGTTGCAGTTTCTACAGCATAATTAAAGACAAAAGCAGAGAAAACTAGAGGAAACCACGCCTCAGCTGGGATGTTCTATTACTATTACCTGTTGTGGCCAATGTATTCTTTAGACTTGGCAATTTACATAAAGCAAAGCTAAAGCTTGCTTTAACCCCAAGTTGTAGGTATTTGAATTGCAGAGGTGATCCTATACTTTGACATTCCTCATTGAGCTTTTGATGTTGCATGTAATAGAAAGTGAAGTTCTGACCTCATTTGATTAGTTATGGCTTAATAGGCACTAGAATCAGGCTAGCTGTATAGCAAGTCACACTTCAAGTTAGACATTTGAAAGAGTATTTTTTCTGACATTCAAGCAAGCCCTTGGCCACTGCTCGAGAACAGAATTTGCCTCATTTAATGTTACAATGTAACAAAGCTAAGGTGGGTTTTTTCCCCCCTTACTCTTCCTCTACATTCTTTATGGCAGTTATAAGTACATAAATGCACATATATACACTTGTATATTAGAAATGCCAGTCCTCATTCACTTCTTTTTCTGAAGCTGCTAGAGTATCTGTAGTGTCTGAAACAGGATTCCAGAGCTTGGTAACCAAGCTTCAGCTCTAAAGGAGTAAATACAAGTCATAATGAAGTCAGTGGCAAAGTTTTCATTGCGCTCACTGGGGCCAAGGTATCATCTCAAATATCCCAGTGTAAGTCAAATGATTACTCTGTTTGGGGATTAGAACTACCAAGCTGCAGTAATTCATTCACACTCCTCCAAACAGTTTTGCCCAGAATCACAGCACAGATTCTAAAAAAAATATACAAATGTTAAAGGGGCTGGGGGAAGGTAGTCTTCCCCACAAGTACAACCTAAACTTCCTCTAAACTACCATTTCCAGCACTTTAAACGTATTTTCAGTATCTTTGTTGAACATTCCTTCAATGTCATATCAGAAGAATTCCTGTTCTTTTTTTAACTCTGAGGTCTTCTGGTCAAGTTTGTCAAGATATCCTTTAAAATTTTACTCAGGTCTCCAGCAGTAGCGTGCCAGCTCATTTTGCTGTACTAGCCACAGATTATGGGCTGCCTTGGAGGCAGTACTATACTGGGACACTGGAAGAGAACAATTCAAGATCATCCCCACGAATGCAGGTAACAACAGATACTTAGCAACTTTAAAGTCCAGGTAAAGTACACAATAAAAATTTAGAGCAAGCCCGTTGTTTGAATGCTTCTGTTCTAAACCACAACATTTTAGAGAACAAAGAAATGTGAATTTATTTAGGTTGCTGTTGTAGTTTTAGGCACAGAAAAACTCTGAAAAACAGAGGAGTATGTATTTCCATACAGTACTTGCTGTAGCACATATGAGTTCCAGTGAGCTATTTAACAGCCATTTAAACAGAATGGTCCTGCTTGTCTACAGCTATAGAACTCAGTCTTTCTCAGAATATTAGGTAGAAAACTACACTTTTTTTTTTAAGTGGTAACCCAACTTAGTTTTGAGCCCAATTAAACTTTCATCAGTCCTACCAACTCAAATGCTAGAGTGTGTACTTTGATAGCATCAGGGCTATATTAGCAGAGCAGATTATACATATTAGAGATTCTCTCTACTACTGACTTCTGTTAAAACAGCTAATTCAGCTGAAAGTGGGAAGAAAAAGCATATCCTCCACCAACATGGCTATGCTGTAAAATTTCACAGATATAAACTACACTGAAAGAAGAGTCCTCAAGAATAAACACCACACCTTGTGCACTGTAAAGCTTAAGCAAATTGTATATATAAAACCCGCATAAATTCCTATTCAGGATTGGTTTTTTGATTGTTTACCTTAACCTCCACAGAAAAAGGTGGGACACAAGCATTTTCAGCTCTTCCCACAATGACCTCTTCCAGTGGGTCCCATTCATTGTATGAGCAAACTGGACAGTCCTTAGGCACAGGGCTAGTAACCTTGTTGTCATCAGCAGCACAGGTGTTCTGGGAAGCTGTAGCTGCCTGGGTGCTCCAGAAAGATCGCTGCACCCATCCTGTAAAGACTCTTCTGAGCTTAAAATAAAAATAAGAATGAAAATTATGTTTCCCTTACAGAAGGCAAAAAGCAATGGCTCAGTCCACCAGTCCTTTACGCTGTAATCCCAAAGCAATGTACATTATTTGGAGCATTAACAGAAACGCGCTGTTTGTTACAGCCATTCTAATTTATTCACAGCCTGCAAGATACTTAAAGGACAATTCTCCGTTTAAAATACACTCAGTTTAGGAGAGTAATGACATAGGAGCACAGCATTGACAGTGGCGGGTGGAGTCACTGAACTCCGTGCTGCTGAACTGGGAGGGTGTCAGCCAAAGCAGCCTGTAGCCGTCCCGCACCCGCTCACCACCGCTCGGAGTACCCCCGTACGCCTGCACCCGCCGGAGCATCCTCAACCCCAGCCCCTCCGAGCCCGGCGGCAGATCTGCCTGGCACCAACCCGCGAGCCGATGTAATGCGCCGCTTCAGCTCCCCGGCTCCCTCCGCGCAAGCACCGCACTCGCAGCATCTCTGCTGGCAGAGCAACACGGGACGGGACGGGACGGGACGGGACGGGACGGGACGGGACGGGACGGGACGGGACGGGACGGGAC
>WEKW01032632.1:5327-18477 GCA_013389905.1 Sula dactylatra | reverse complement strand
CCAAGTGGCCAGTCCCTTTTTCCACATACTACAAACCTCCTTCTTCCATTTGAGTTTCTCTAGAAGCTCTTTGCTCATCCATGCAGGCCTCTTGGCTCCTTTGCTTGACTTCTTCCTCCTAGGGATGCACCAATCTTGAGCTTGGAGGAAGTGGTCCTTGAATACTGACCAGCTCTTTTGGACCCCCCTACCTTCTAGAGCCCTAACCCATGGGATTCCTCCAAGCAGGTCTTTGAAGAGGCCAAAGTTGGCTCTCTTGAAGTCCAGGGCTGAAATCCTATTTTTTTCCCTGCTTCTGCCATGCAGGATCCTGAACTCCACCATCTCATGGTCACTGCAGCCAAGGCTACCCCCAACCCTCACATCCTCAACCAGACCTTCTTTGTTTGTTAGTATAAGGTCCAGCAGCACATCTTGCCTCGTTGGCTCCTCTGCCACCCACATCAAAAAGTTATCCTTAATGTTCTGCAGGAACGTCCTGGATTGTGCATGCCTCGCCGTGTTGCTTTTAAATATGTGAAAAAGGAGAGGGAGAGCAGATCACCTCAGCTTGAGTTCTTCTTGTTGCCAGAATGCAAACAGCATTTCAATATGCTCTTAAGTAGAAGAAGGTATGTCTTATCTCCTGGTAGTCAACAGGTGAGTTTGAGCTGAAACCTGCAAAACCATCTGTAACTTTGCCGTTACACACAGAAGGCTGACTCCAGTAGATTGAGTCCTTCAGACAGCAGAATTAATGGCCCTTGGTTTTTTACAGATTTGTATTTTCGTTGTTACTTGCACCACAGCAATTCCAGCTTCTAAATCTTCTATTACTCATCAGCAGTTTCACTTTTTTCTCCCTCCAGTTTCTTTCTACAGAGGCAAAAGGCCATATGTGAGGATTGGCTCTGACCTATGCACCTGATGATTATTCTGCTTGGCTTGCTGGCTGGCCACATAGAAAAGAACTCAAGATAATGTGAAGTTAAAGGAGATACACTAATTAGTGCCTTTTCTCCCTCTGTCTACTCAGAGGCCAAATCTTCCATGATGCTAAAGGGAAGGTATGGTCTCTTGGTACTTCTGAAACTAACCTCCTGCTAGTTTGCGTACTGTGAAAAGCACCTCCCCTACCTCCGATGACCCATGTTGTTAATTTACAACAATACCCTGCGAACACACAAGCCCCAAAACCCATCACCTCCCTTCTCAAAGAACTGAAAGAATAGGGAGTAGTTGTTATCACCAGCTTCCCTTTTAACAGACCCATATGGCTAGTGTGCAAACCCAACATGTCTTGGTGTCTGACCATTGACTACTGAGGCATAAACTGCCTCTTCTCTACTTCATGCAGCAGTCCCAACAGCTGCTGAAGTACTCAACGCTATTGTCATGGTTTAGCCCAAGTCAGCAACTAAGCACCAGACAGCCGCTCGCTCACTCCCCCCACCCCAGTGGGAAGGGGGAGAATAGGAAGAGCAAAAGCAAGAAAACTCGTGGGTTGAGATAAGAACAGTTTAATAATTAAAATAAAATAGTGATAATAATATTGATAATGATAAAAATAATGATTATGATAATAAAAAAAATAATGATAATATAATAAAAAATAATGAGAGAGAGGGATGAAACCCAGGGGAAAAAAAAGGAAAAGGAAAAAAAAAAATCACAAGTGCTGCAACCATTCACTATCCGCTGACCGACACCGCCAGTCCCCGAGCCCCGATTGCTGCCTCCCCCGGCCAACTCCCCCCAGTTCACATACTGGGCATGACGTCACATGATATGGAATACCCTTTGGCCAATTCAGATCAGCTCTCTTGGTTGTATCCCCTCCCCTCCCGGCTTCTTGTGCACCTGGCAGAGCATGGGAAGCTGGAAAAGTCCTTGACTAGTGTAAGCACTACCTAGCAGCAACTAAAAACATTAGTGCCNCAGTTTAATAATTAAAATAAAATAGTGATAATAATATTGATAATGATAAAAATAATGATTATGATAATAAAAAAAATAATGATAATATAATAAAAAATAATGAGAGAGAGGGATGAAACCCAGGGGAAAAAAAAGGAAAAGGAAAAAAAAAAATCACAAGTGCTGCAACCATTCACTATCCGCTGACCGACACCGCCAGTCCCCGAGCCCCGATTGCTGCCTCCCCCGGCCAACTCCCCCCAGTTCACATACTGGGCATGACGTCACATGATATGGAATACCCTTTGGCCAATTCAGATCAGCTCTCTTGGTTGTATCCCCTCCCCTCCCGGCTTCTTGTGCACCTGGCAGAGCATGGGAAGCTGGAAAAGTCCTTGACTAGTGTAAGCACTACCTAGCAGCAACTAAAAACATTAGTGCCTTATCAACATTATTTTCTTACTAAGTCCAAAACGCAGCACTATACCAGCTACAGTGAAGAAAATTTAAATCTATCCCAGCTAAAACCATGACAGCCATTCACACTGCTTCTTACCTATGCATGCCAGTTTTGGATGTTAAAGATATGTTCTTCCAGTACCCTATCTCACTTTGCTTTTACTTGGAATGGCATTCAGTACACCTTTACTTGTTTACCTCAAGACTATCGCCATACTCCTCCCATTGTTCATGGCCTTTTAGCCTCATCCTTAGCTGAAATTTCTCCCACTCCTGATGTTTCTCACCACCAGTATATTGATGACACACTCCTGGGTGGACTTACACGCAAATCTGTTGCACAAGATATGACCCTCTTAATTTCATCCCTCAAAGAATGCTCGGATCTTTCTGTTCCTTCTGGTAAATGCCAGTCTTGCCTAGAATGTAATTTTCTTAGGAGTCTCCTTGTGTGTTGGTACCTAAGTTATTCCTGAAAATGTCTTGCAATTTTTTTTATCTTTACCTTCTCCCTCCTCCAAACATAACCTCCAGAGCCTCCTAGGAATTTTAAATTTTTGGCATGCCCATGTATCTAGTTTTAGTCAGCTAGCACATTCTCTGTATTCCTTGCTGCACAAATGTTCCACCTGGGGCTGGAATGCGAGTCATCAACAGGCAGCCCTAACCCTTCTCCTAAAAAGTATTCAACAGTATCAGTATTTGGGACCTTATTATTGCTGAGTGCGATGTCATATGGTATGAAATATTCCTTTGGTGAGTTTGGGTCAGCTGTCCTGGCTGTGTCCCCTCCCAACCTCTTGCCTACCTCCAGCCTACTTGCCTTTGGGTAGGGGTGGAGTTGGTGAGAAAGCTTTGACACTGTTCAGCAATAACCAAAACATTGGTATGTTATCAATACTGGTTTAGCCACAAGTGCAAAGCATAGGCACTGTATAGGCTGCTATGAAGAAAGTGAACTCCATCCAGGCTAGCTCACATACAACCCATAACAACTGATTCAGACAAGTTGCACTTCAAGAACCATCATGTTCATGCCTGGGCAGATAAAAATGAAGTAAGGTGGGCATTCCACTACCCTGACAACCCACAGACCAATGGCTTAGTGGAGTAGATGAACAGGTTGCTAAAGGCTGAACTAAACATGCTTAGGGAAATAACCTCTCCTCAGCAACACTGGGATATGTTATTACCCCAAGCAGCTTCCCTCTTGAACTTTTGGAGAGGACTAATGGGTAGCCCTATAAAACTCACATATTAGCCCATTCCACACTCAGAAAACTTGTCTTTACACTCCATGGAAACCCTGACACCTTCACAAACTCTCATAAGGACTATTGTGTGAGCATGTATTCCCCCTACCAACACCAGCACCACAGCTCTAAATACAGATTTACTATCACCAAATTTGTATGAAGGAATTCTGGAAGGAGGAACTCAAATAACATAACCTGCCACCTGGCTTGTAGCCTAGACAGGATGCATTTTTTTCTTTTTCTTACAGATTGCATCCTTTGACATCCTGCTACTCTGAAGAAGAAATCCCATTTCCCATGCCTCTTGGTTCACTAAATTTACAGGACAAATGGGACAACCTGGCTCATGGAACCTTACTACCTTAGTATTGGTGGGAGGAAAACCCCACGCTTCCTCCAGTATGGGATCCTTCTTTGAGACAATATTATACCTCCGGACATCAAGGTCAGAATGTCAGAGTTAATTGTGTGATTGTAAACAATATAATGGGGGACACCCCTATATCAGTTAATGGACCAACCCATCAGCAGACCAACAATCAGCATGTCATGTGCCTACATCAACCCTTTTTGTAGTTTGACTCTTGTACTTTCTCACTTGTTGCCATTGTGTGCCTTTGGGCTAAGGCTCACAATCACTCTCTTAAGTTTAATGTTATTCCCTTGTCTCTGAGTTCCTCTCCTACTTCTCTTCCCAAACTCACCACAACTATCCCTCATCCCTCCAACTATCCTTCCCAATTCACCCTTGGCTTCATCTCCCATCATTACCAAAGTAGATCCCTATGTGATTTGGCAAAAATCATATGCAACAACTACTTTTGGATTGTAATTGGTCCTTAAAATGGGTAGAGCTAACACTGTTAACCAACGTATTCAGACTGAACCCACAGCATGCCCCTTTCTCATCTACCACTTATGAGGGATGGCTAGCCTGGCTCCATAGGTGTACCCTACCTCAGTCAAACTTATGCCCATGTAGAAACCTTACAGGCTATCTGGGGACAGGCATGGGAGTGCTGAACAGTATTGATGCAGGAGTCCTGACTAATAAGCTAGACGCAATGACTACCTCACTGTGAAACCTTCACATTCCCTTACAATCATCACTACTTGAGTTGGAATGGGACGGTGGTTGACCGCAAACAATTTCCCTTTATGGGGATGTCTAAATCATGGTAACTATGTTATTATTAAATGGCTTAGGGATAACCCAAGGGAACGTTTCCTTGGCTTTGAACTGCCTTTAAGCCCAGCTATAGGTCCAAGCTGCAGTAGCTGGAATCTTAAAAGAAATTGATAGTGGAATTCTACCTGCTGAAATTTGTAAGGTTTTTTAGGGTAATGCCACAAACACTGAATAACATCTACAAGCCTGTTGGCACTTGGTAAACTTTACTTATGATGCAAATGCAGACTTACCTGTTGCCTACTGTGGTGGTTTAAGCTCAGCCAGCAACTAAGCACCACACAGCCACTCGCTCACTGCCCCCACCCCTGTGGGATGGGGGAGAGAATCGGAAGAACAAAAGTAAGAAAACTTGTGGGTTGAGATAAGAACAGTGCAATAATTAAAATATAATAATAATAATAATAATAATAATGTAATGAGAAGGAAAATAATTAGAGAGAAAGAAGCGAAACCCAGGGAAAAAACAAGTGATGCAACCGCTCACCACCCACCGACCAACACCCTGCCAGTCCCCAAGCAGCAATCGCTGCCCCCCAGCCAACTCCCCACAGTTAATATAGTGGGCATGACGTCATATGGCATGGAATATCCCTTTGGCCAGTTTGGATCAGCTGTCTTGGCTGTGCCCCCTCCCCTCCCAGCTTCTTGTGCCCCTGGCAGAGCATGGGAGGCTGGAAAAGTCCCTGGCTAGTGTAAGCACTACTCAGCAACAACTAAAACATCAGTGTGTTATCAACATTATTCTCATCCTAAATCCAAAACACAGCACTATACCAGCTACAGTGAAGAAAATTAACTCTATCCCAGCCAAAACCAGGACACCTACGTATCAACTATACGAGATGCTACTATTGAATTAATCTATCCCCTCATATCTCTGAGTTTACACCAAGCCACATTTGTGATCTATCCTATGGACCATCGACAATGGGCCCAGCAGGGAATAAAAAGGTGGCGATCAGTAGACATTGAAGCTTGCATCCCTGAGCCAGGTTTGGGGTTTGTGCGTGAAGGAAATTCCTTTAGAAACCTCTGATATGTGTTTTAATTCCCCTAGTGGAGTCTGTGATTTCTCAGTACACCCCAATGAACATGCTGAGACAATGCTCATGTACGTCGGGAATGGCTGTGTATGCTTACAATCTTCATGCCCTTTTGAATATATTGACTCTATGTATAACCATACTTTATCTAGAGGTATTCATCTATGCATCTGCAACTTTACTACCCTATCTGGATGTGATTTTAACTATACTGCCCCAATTATCACTTATCAAGTACTGTCAGCTAATTACCCTCTACCACCACATCACCCCTAGCCCTATAGCTATGAATTTATCTCTAACTGAATAGCTTTTGCAACACAAAAAACTTACATCAACTATTGAAACAGACAAAGAAGTAGGCACAACAAACTTTAATAACCATCTACCATGATACCACATAGGTACCCTTGACCTCTGATGTGATTAAAATTTTGTGTAAGTATAATGTACTTGCTGCCTGTGTGGAAGATACTGATAATGCATCTATCTCAACCTCCTGCCTATGCTCAATTGAAAACCTACTGATATTTCACTGGTACTGCTGGGGTAGCAACTCACAAGATTTGGCCTAAAGTTCACAAAGAGCTTTGAACCATTTGGAATGAATACTCAGAAGTGAATGAGAAGTGGTTCCTTTTGGTCAGTGGAAAATAATTGTGGTAGGAAGGCTGCAAGGACTCAGAGACTTAGAGCGCAGATGAGACACAACTCAAATTAAGAGCTGACTGTTGAAAGGGATGCTTCCCATTCCTGTCTCTGACCACTGTGTAACATGGAAGAGTTGAGGTAAATGGAAGTGGTTGCATCATAGTCAAAATATGAGCTTTCCATTTTTTAAGTATTTGGATTATTCTTTAAAAGTTAGAAATATTTTTTATGGAGACATGAAGGTGATGAGAGCTTAATGGAAGAAATGAGAGCCTTTACTATACTAGAATGGTATGTTGGGTTTCTTTTGCCATGTCTACTTCAGAGACTTCAGGTGTGCCTGGCTTGCAGTAAAGTATTTTGCAAAATTCATTTGTACACTTTCTCCTGATACCTCCAAACATCCAACTAACCCACTTAAATACACCTGAATAACTTTTTAAACAGGGAAAATGGACAAAAGGGCCTTTCATATGCACATTGGGCATAATTGGCAGGGGGTTTTGGGGGAAGTGTGTGGCTGCAGGGGTGATCTGTGTAGGAGGAGATCATGGACTGTCCTGTGTCAGTCACAGCCAGTTCCAGATGGCTTGGCAATGGACAAACAGACCCACTGTGCACCAAAACAGAACCAGACAAGTTTATGGCACCTCTGCAAAAAACATATTTAAGAAAGGATGGTAGCTGCTAGACAGGAGACACAAGTGAGATGCCAGAGCAGGTAGGGCAGTATAGCAGGAAAAACACCAAGAGCTGCCCAGGCAGGGACAGAGAGGAGGAGGTACAACTCTGAAGGGACTGTAGCTGGTGGAGGAACCCACGTGCTGGGGAATTTTTATTGTATCCCTTGAGGCAAAATAAACACACATTTGTACTTAAGTATAAAGTGATTTAATGAACAATGCATTGGATAGAGCCCTACTGCCATAAGTGGTTCTACAAGGAGTCTGCAAAGATGTGGCACCAGCCAATTCCTTATATACACTTGCACCAGCACCAATCATATTGTTACAAGTCAATACTGTGGCATTTCTTATCTTATCAGCAAGGGAACTTTATATGAAGTTGTTCCACCTCCAGCATTCCTGCTTCTATTGCTTAATCTGGTTCTGCAGTTAGGTCTTCTTGCCCAACAGGCCAGATCATTCCTCAGTCTCAAATTACCATTGCTGAGCAGTTACAATTCAAATTTCCCCTTCTGTCACTTCACTGAAGGGACTGAGTGTAATGTGTCAGCAACAAGGGGAAAGGAGACCAGGAAGAGGGGAGGAGAGGTGTCTGAAGAGGAACGGAGTTGTTTTCTCTAAGTGTTTATGTATTTGTTCAGTTTTATTTCCCAATACCAGAATCAGCAATCAAATGTTTGTTAATTGGCAATAACTTCATCAAAATTCCCTGACTCAAAACTCTTTTTTGGCCTGCAACACACATGAGATCTCATATTTGTGTAGTTCTGTCCATTAAGATAATGTAAACAAGGAAAAGTTAGATTCTGCAAGACAAATCAAAACTCATTCAGAGAATAGATACACATACAAAGATCTACTGTATGTGACCATAAATTAACAAGATATAGTGTTACCCTAATTTTATTTTCACTATGTATCCTTTTAAGGAGATTTTATATGAAAGCAAAATGAAATTACTTGTGTTGTGACTAGTTTTCAATCTGTTGTGTAGTTACCAATGTAATGAGTGATTTGTCATGGACCAACAGAAGGCAAGTAGTTGATAAAGCCAGGAGAACTCCTTTTTCTACTTCGGTTCCGAGAACCTCAATTCTCTGAAGAGGACTTAGCTGGGAAAGGAAAATGTTTCTCCCTTGCAGGACAGCAATACTGTCAAGCCACAGACACAGATAACTTGTCATATAGCCACTAACATGAACATGGTCAAGCACATTCTCATGTACTTTCAGTGCTTATAACAAAGACCAACACCAGCAAAACACTGATAAAAACACTCTACAAGAGAGGCTTCAACAGCCATTATTATGACAGGTCTTTATTATGATTATTTTTAAAGGCACTTTAATTTGGGTTTAAATTATGTGATTAGGATTACGCTGTCCATGCTCAGTTATTTGCTGCTATATTCCCAGCAGGAGCATTTATCTACTTGATGAAAGACTTGGAGGAGAAGTTACACATCTGTAAGTTGCACTGCATTCTCAGTTTTAGAGAAATCAACTTTAAATTCAATGACATCCTCTCCATTAATGAGAGAACCCCTTATTGGTCAGTCCCACTGGAAATCAAAGGCTATTATCCCAATTCACACCTCTGTACTGTATTAAATGCTTCTAAAGAAAAATAGGTTATTTGACTGTCGCAGGTAAATTATTAAGAGAAGTCATTCTGGGGTTAACTAACAGAATTTTATTAATGATTAAATGATGATCAATGATAATTAATTGATGATTGAATGAAAATTAAATGGTAATCAAATGGTGATTAAGCAATAATTGAATGGTAATTAATCAGTTATTTGACAATGTTTTGACAATGATTTAAATGATGATTTAAAAAATAATTTAGATGCTGATTAGACAGTCATCAAACACTCTACTACTTACTACGCTTCTAATAACTAAGTTATAGCTGGATATATAAATGTCCCTAGCATACAATATACTTTTAGGCCCAACGTAAAATGTCACTTACCTTGTTATAGATATCAGACGCCCGGTAAGGTGTCTCTCAACTTCAAGGAGTAACCTTGAGAGGCATCCCTGCTCAAGGGGGAGATCATAGCCGTGCAGCCTGCTGCCGTACAGGAGAGCTCAGTGGGCTTGAGGGGACTACAGATATTTATAGCATAAAGTGATTGACTCGTAGTCAAACCCCCCCTTTGGTTTATGTGCAGGAGTGCAGCTGTAGCAGTTGTAGTCTTGTCTAGTCCCAGCTCAAGCTGGTACTGTTCGCTCCTGATAAGACGTGGCCTAGACTCCTTAGTTCCTGAGAAGATATGGCCTAGCACAGTTTTCAAGGTTTGCACAGCAGGGCTGATTTCAGTCAGGCCTACTTATCGGTGATGCCTGAACTAAAGTACTGTTCACTCAGTCAGAGTGGGGACATCCATGATATTGACTGAAGCAAGTATCTGTGCATGAATGACAAACACCTTGTATAAAACAAATTTACAAACACATTAAGGTTGACTACAGAAGAGTGGAGGAATTAGTCAAATCATACAGAACAGGTAAACAAAAAAGTAGCAGATTCAAGATTCTGAAGATGTGCCCAATCACTGCAGACCACACAAAAGCTTTACATCTATGCTCAAACAATTAATTTTTGCTTTCTGCACTTGAGTGTCAGGCCAATCGATTAATGTAGGAATGAAAATTATTATGCATTACTTGGTACTTATTTGGGGGGAAAAAAACAACCACTATGATGCAAAAATTGCCAGATTTGATTATAGTAGAAATAGAATGCTAGAATATTGTGTGTTTTGAAACTCATAACCATAGGAACCTCACCAGGTAGTTACTGTTTTGTATTAAGAAACTAATAGAAACTGGATGAAAACAATGAAGAATTGAATAGAGGAGTTTTGTTTGAATCTTGTAACTCTAGGAACTGTATCTGTTAGTTATTGTATTTGTTAAGTTGTGTGAAACCAAGGAAACTTGCTATAGAAACCTGTTATGCACCAGTGATGCTGCTTGGAAACACCCTTACCCTTCCCATCTTGATTTGAATATCAAGAAACCAATTAGTAGTCATTAGTAGAAGCGACCAATGATTATTTTGGGATACGAATATTGATGAAGTCATATAATCAAAGAAACCAATCAATGTAAAGGTTAAATTTAATAGCGAACATAGTATGCATTTTTATGTTAAACAATTTATGTAATAGTGACTTGACAGAAAAAGTGTATAAAAACTGGTGAATTTTAATGCAAAGGTGGACACGTGTTTGGTGGAGCTATCCCCCATGTGCCCAGCGCTGGAATAACGAAGTGCCTGCTCACCTACTTGCATTGTGTAGATGAGTTGTTTTCTTACAGTTTTGTAACAACTATAGAACAAAATCCTTCAAAGCTCACCATTTTCTAGTTCAAGCATTGAATAGCACTGAGTATGAACACTTATCTGACAGAGACTGTAAACAGCTTGTAAATACACCAGAATTACTGCAGAGAACTGCACACCTAAGATAACACCTCCTCCCTGCCTTTCTCATTGCTTGTCCTGATACCAACCACCTTAGTGCTTATGTAAGTAATGTTATTTGCATAACTCAAACTTATCAAACAAAAGATAAGGCTACTACATTTCCAGGTTGTACATGTCCCCAATTTAAGTTTCTTGCAAAGTCCCACCTAATTCAGCTTTAAAATGCTATTTGAAAGTGTGGGAGCCAGACACTGTGTTCACATTTTAGAGATTAAAAAGCAAGCAGATTCAACTGACATGGAGCAGTTGTTACTGAATCACAGGAGATGGGCACTTGGTTTCTCCACAGTCAACATCAAAAAAAAGGTTTTAGCATCATTGCTGACCCATAGGTCCAATCCAGTGCAAGCTCAGCTACCCAAGGAGTTACAAGCTAAAACAAAATAACAGGATGAACACCCTCCATAATGTGTGTGCAGAGTGTCCAAAGTTTATGTACTTTGCAATACTGAAGAGGAAACTGCCCCATTCAGGACAGATTGCCTCTGATTGGTCTCAATTATTTACCAGCTGGGACCAGTGTTGGGGCTATTAATGTTTTTTCAGATACACTAGGAAAAGAATCACAGTCTTCAAAAATTGTTCATGAAATTTCTCTACTGGCTGTTTGCAGCTACTGTAATAACACACCAAACAATACATTTAAAAAAAACATATTTCAATTGTTTGTCAACCATGTTCTTTCAAACTGTGATAATCTAGTCAGTTTGATAGACAAACCCACATGCTCTAGACTATTTTGAAAGCTCAGTGTTTCACATGCCCAGAGTTAAGTCATTTTTCTTATGCCATACTACCAAGATCTTATCAAACTGCTCACTGAAGAGGTGCATTTCTGCCACATCCACAAATCCTGTTTCACATTTCTGCAATTTATTTACTTTAACAGTCAGAGGTAACCAATTCTGTAATTTTTTTGACCTATTTGTTATTGTCATATAAATGACAGAGGGAAGAAGCAAAAATACTATCATGAAGTAAAGATTCAAACCAAATTAAAGGACAAATTAAGAGAGTACATACATTATTCCACACCAATCCTCTATCAGTCATAGCTAATAAGACTTATGATGCTAAACCAGATCCTATTAGTTAAATTACTGTATTGCTTTATATAGGAACACATGAAAGCTGTTCTGAATTAAAAAGCTTCCTCTTTCCCCATGGTGAGCTTCTCTCATTAAAGAAAAATTGTTTTAAGTCTTGCAGATAAAACAACACATGAAAATCCTCAGGCCTGCAGAGCACAAAATTGCTGAAATACAGCCAGAATGTGATGGTCCAGTTCAGCTGTAAACAGGAGGTTCTCCAGGGTCACCATGTACTGCTGAATTATCTGGTGATGCTGCAGACAAAAAGATAAACCTTTGTTGTTTTCATTCATCTTCATACACAAGAACAGGCAGAAGAGTCAAGACATATTGTATCACAGATCAAATGTTTTCACCAGAACTAACAAGCACATCTAATCCTGTTTTGAGAAGTACTGGGTTCCCTGTAGCTACTCAGTTCTAATCCTGATTCTGAATAGCGAGTAGAGACAACTACACAGATATGCTAGGACTCAGGACGTACTTTAGCATTAAGTCATTTTTATGATCAGGGTAGAGACTAACCCATAGAGGAAATTATGCCATTAATCCCATGCAATTTCCTATCTTAACAGAGTTTATGTTCATGTAAACACAAATAATTTTCTATTACTCTGGCTGTTGCTTTCAGGCAGTTACTTAACTAGCTTTTTACATCTGTTGCCAGATTTAATATAGGAGTTCCAAGCTATATTTTTAAATAGCTATTCATTATAATCAGATACTTAAATTTAAAACATTTTCATCCATTTGTTAGGCACTTATTTTGGTATACTTGTTCTCTCAGGACTCTACCCTTACTATAATATGTGGTAAGAAAAATTCAGCTACATTTACAACCACATCTCAATATTGTTTTGCACTATATTCACAGTGCAAGAAACATCAAGGAGCTCACCCTCCAGTCATTTAGCAAGTCTGTAGCAAAGATGGGGTCAAAACCAGAGACAGACACAGCCAAAACTCACACTAGTCCCTGAAAAAGACTGGTGATNTTTGAACAGCAATGTCAGAATGAATATTTCACTTAGGAGACATTAAGTAGAGTACTTATATTCAAAATACCTTTTGTTTGTTTAGGAAATTGCATGCTGTCAGAAGAACTCATTTTCTCAGGCTCTTGATGCTGAAATAATTCTTGTTTAGGGGTGTTAGGCAGTTCTTTAATTCTTATCCAGAATAAGTCCATCTACCCCTTTCCATGTACTCACCCCAAGAAAATGATTAAGATACAAATGATGCTGCGAAGACATCACCCATCATTACCTGGAATATAACAAGGAAGAGATTCTTCTGTTCACTGTGGGCTGATTCTACTCTCTCCTGCAAGCGTTCTATTTGCTCTTCTAGAGGTCCATCTTCCCTATCACTACTT
>WEKW01032629.1:0-14629 GCA_013389905.1 Sula dactylatra | reverse complement strand
TACCACATCAATACAAATAATAAATAGCTGCACTATATTCAAGTGTAGCTGCTATGTTTTCAGTATAGGATAGAGATTTGATAGAAAAATATACATTTACGTTAAAGTAAGCGTCCTGCAGCACTTTAAAGGGTGACAGCTATATAATATATTGTATAAAAAGAGTTGGAGGCAAGCAAGGTGTGAACCAAGTTCCCTTTTTATAAATATTCTTATTTATATTCACAGTTACTCATTAGTGTTCTGGGAAAGGAATCTTTTATATCTGTTTCTCAGATTTCTGATTGCATGCAATGGATTGATGTTAAAAAGCCAGATTTCAAAAGAAATTTTAGCCACTAGAGGTGCAGAAAAGCACTCAATAAAATTTTAAAAAACTGCTAGCTTGCAAATCCAAATTAATTTAACGCTAGTTACCTTTTGAAGGTCTTGTGACAAATTTATCTGCAGCTTTTACTGCCTAAATATGTTTCAATGTCTGACCTTGTTTCATCAGTTAAAAAACTGGCCTGAAGTCACTTGCACACATAGCATACCTCATCTGTAACAAAAATTCATATATTAATCTGAATATTACAATGGGTAACCAATTTCATAGGGAGCGGAGTGTATAACATTTGCTTATGCTGACAGATACTTCCTTCTTTGAATAGTCCCTCTCAATTCAATTTCTTTTCCTGAAATCAGGATGCTGCACATTATTAAATAATGTTAGTCTAAGACACAATTCCCATTTGGAAATTCCAATATGTCAAATAATGCACTGTTCCAAAATGGGAGAAATGAAACTTAGCTGTATTATTGTTGTTATTATTTTAACTTTGATCTGAAAAAGTCCAAGTGACATTTCATTTTGAAAGATTTGTCGTGTTTCTGAAATTCCCTGCCATTGCAGTGAGTCTAGAAGCTTGAAAGCCAGAGCTCTTCACGCTTATGTTATTTGAAAGAAGATGATCCTAAAGGACACAGCTACGTATCAGCAAACTAGACAGATTGCTGACGTGTGGAGAGTCATGGAGGAAAGAACCATTTTTCTACTAAAACTTTTGAAACATCTACAGTAGTGTCACAAGTGATTCTTTTAGCTGAAAAGAGGAGAGTGTAATGCTGATGGAAAATTCCTTTTCAGCTCTGTTTTTGAGGGTTGACCTTGTAGGCTGATAGTCTTGAACAAAAGCATAGGTAGCTCATACTTCTCTGGAACTGCTGAAGCCTGCTGTCACAGACTAGAAATATCTCAGGATGAGCAGCTGATGCCTTGGAAATGTCCAGAAAAAATGTAATATAAATTGTATTCCGCCACTTATGCAAATGCATAATTTTCCAGCAACACTGTTCCTTGCTGAAGGCCATGTCCTTCTATGCATCAAACGAAAACATACTTTCATACCATATGTAATTATACTGTTGATGTTATTACCATGAAAGGTCATTGGGGAAAAAAAAAGAGTCAGATATCTAGATGGATATTAGAAATAATCATGTTCCCATAATGAAAATAAAATGTTGGAGGACTCATTAAATCTTAGGAATTCAAGCCTGTTTCTAACTACAAGAGTTCCCGTGAATCCGCCCAGTTTGCCTAGTATTGTCACTGTGGGAAAGGGGATATTGAAAAGGATTGGCACTGTCCATTTTCAGTTTCTTCTTAGGCATTTCATTAACGATATCTAAAACTCTCCATTATTAGATTCTCTGGATAAGCAATACATAGGAAAGATCTCAGGTTTTTCATAGGTAAAACAGGTTCCAGTGGAACACATGGAAAGAAGGTAATGCAGTCTCACTGCTGCTGGCAGATGGCAGAAAATTGCAAACTGACCTGCATGCAGTTAATAGAATAATGACTTCAAGGGTTCCTTTAGTACTGTGGATAAAGAGACTGCATAATTAAAACAAGTATTGTAACAGTAATGGAATATATAGTGAAGGCAGGGTGGTTTTTGTACTTCAAACATGCTTTGTTTGCATTTTTCTGGTTTCGTTTCAAAGGTTAGAAGTGTTGGATTTAAAAGTTGCGTGTGAATATTGTCTTTTCATTCCAAATGCAGTTTCAGATATACTTTGTGTGTAGTTAGCACAGTTTTATCGTGGATGTATAGTGGCCTCACTCAACTAGAGATTTAACCTGAGTGTGACTCATTGGGGAAAAAATGGATTGAGGGAGGGAATACTCTTTTGCTTTATTTAGACTGAATATACTGAAAACCAACATTACGTCATTTAATACTTGAACTATTTCTTCCATGTAGTTTGGAAACTGCAGGTAGACAAAGGTCAGCTTTTGTGTTTGGAATGTAACAGGTCTATTATTTTCTTATGGAGAGAATGATCATTCTTCTTTGAAAGATATTTAAGTCATCCAAAGTTAAGAGCCAAGGAAATATTAATGCTGGCACTTCTGGATGACCTTCTTATTATTCAAAATTGCAATTTGGTGAGACAAGCCAAGACACTCTTTTTGATAGTGTATTTTTATATCAACTCTGGTTTTACTTCAAAATGCATACATAATTTAATTTAGGTAATACTAAATGAACGTATTAAGTTTATTTCATAATTCTTGGAGTTTTTTTCTCTAGAAAGAGCATGTAGTAATTCTGCCAACATTCTCTGTTGTGACTCAGTAGCAGTGAGCTACTTCTTCCTTACAAATTATGGAATGTTTGTAATGCTTTATCACTATTAGTGATCGGTAACAATTCATCAATATAAGTTAGACTGCGTAGGTATTTTTGTTATGTTTTATTGCATTATATTCTTGCCTATTCTGATACAGAAATACAGACCAAAAT
Organism: Sula dactylatra; assembly: GCA_013389905.1. Lineage (NCBI taxonomy): Eukaryota > Metazoa > Chordata > Aves > Suliformes > Sulidae > Sula > Sula dactylatra. The sequence continues at coordinate 11,834 of WEKW01032629.1, read as the reverse complement.
ATTTAAAATTCTGTGACTGTACTAAACAGGTTGGGTTTTTGAAGTGTAGGTGAGCCAGCAGCTGCTATAATGACAAAGTGAGTAGTAAAATCAGTTATACTAGACAGTATGTCCAAAATGACAGGGACAATCTCAAAGTAATTGAGTCCATGGTAAGACTCCATCTCAATAGTTCCATGTGCTTAATTGCTCACCCCTTCTGGTTTTCTAATGCATGAAGAAGTTTTCTGCTGGTCTTGTGGGGAAGGCACCTGAAATATTGGGTCAGAGGTTGGGGAGGGAACCACAGCACTGAGCTTCATCCTTTTGTCTTGACACCTCACCAACTCTTGTGTTCCCTTGCTGTGACACAGTGTTATGGCCTCTCCCTACCACAAAGAGGCTTGATAGATGCAGTTTGTTGACTGATCGAAGATCAGCCTAGCAAGCCTTGTGTGGCACATGGCATTGCAGAGGGAGGGAAGGATCACAGCACTATGCTGCAAATGCATGCAGGACAGGTCGGGCTGCAATGGATTGTGAGTCTAGAGCCACCTTGTGCTCAGTGAATGGGTTGGGAAATCAGTTGTGAGTGACCAAGTTTGAGTACTGGGGCATTTTGGGGAAGGACATTTTCATCTCTGTCCTTATTAATATATATCACAGTTCCCAGCTTCGCATGTCCTACTGACATTGAAGAGGAGCTCAGCATGACCTTGAGTATTTCCAAACTTCTGTACATTACTTAATCTGGAGTAGTCAGAATATCCTATTGCATATCTTTCTTCTTGCCCTGCATTAGCTATAAATGCTGTCTGAATCATTCTGCAAAAGTGAAACAATTAATCAAAAAAAATTGAAATTATTAAAAAATAAAATAATTTTCTTTCTGCCCTTAGCTTACTTGAAGCAATGAATCATAGCAAGACTTGTATTTGCCTTAGTCATTCTAGCATGCATCCATAATAAAGCTGTCTGCTTCACTGATTCAGATCAAAACCAGACTATTATTGTGTTGTCATTTCTGCATACCATATAGCATGACATTCACATGTTGCTTCTAAAAAGCATTTATTAGGGGACTATGGCAGAAGCCAATAAAAGTAAAAGACTTTGAAGAAAGCTTTCTTCATGAGCAGCTTGTCAAACTGCTTTGAACACAATCAAAGTAATAATTCCAAATTTTTCAAACCAGGGTTAGCAGGGCTAAGATGGATTGCATTGACTTGAGCTGTGGAGCATTTTCATTGTTGAATGTTTAATTCTTTGTTGAAGGCTTAGTCCTCAAAAACTTATTTTATGGGCTATGTGTGAATGAAAACCTTTGTGCTGTCCAGTAACAACAAAAAGAAATCATGTGGCCAAATGCTGTATCCAGGATAAGCTGTTCACTTGGTCTTTCAAATATTTTCTTCTATTAGTTCACATAAAGATGTTACTGATGGCTTAAGCATTAAAGAAGCTTGACACAGAAAGCTGGTGTCATATGCCAGAGGCACATGGAGTGAGAAAATAGCCCTTTCTGGCCAGCAAAGACTTCCTCTTGGTTTTCTCATGGGCCACAAAATAGTCATCTCTTGAGGTTATTAAAAACCCTCTGGTCTCACGTGTGTATACTGAAACCCATTCATTTTTACCTGAAAGTTGAACCCAATGACTCATTTGTACTGAAGTATTCCAGTTCTTAGGTTTTTTAAATATTCTGTCCCATCAGCATAGATGTTGCCAGTAACTCAGATAATCTTAACAGGAAAACCATGTCATGTAACAAGGAGAAAAAATCTCCAAGGTTTTACCAGTCATATAGGGAAAAAAAATCATTTTTGTGTCTCAAAAGTGGCAGTCAGTTTGAAATCTAATATGTAAGGAAGGCAGCATTGAAGAAGGAGGACTTTCCTCACCAGCATACTGCACCAGATTGTGTATAGCTGCACAAATTCCCGAGGCTCCAGAGAAGACTAGTTCCCCTATCTAAATACATCTGGCCAACTGCGCATCAGGAAAACAAATGTTCCTATGCATCCCTTTCAGGAAACCAGATGAAGCCCCGAAGCATGAGATTTGACTACAGTTATTGGCCTTCTGCCATGCTGAACTGTTGAGCATGTGGAGGGCAGCCTGTGGTCGCCTGCTCTACTGGGCACCATGGAGAAAGGGTGCAGTCGGAATCGTAGACTACGGGAAGCTAGAGTACACCGCCACACTATCCTGCCCAGTCTCCTGTAATACAAAAGTTCTCGAATTTCTTAAAGAAAAAAGCTGTATTAGAACCTTTTGTTTAAAAAAGATTGTGTATCTCACAAACGTAGTAAACATTCTGCTTTTTTTAGGCTGCTGTTTGCTGTTTTTTTATCGGTATGTGCCTTTTAGTAATTTTGTATCTGATTTAGGATTTTCATTTTATATGCCTAAAAATGCCTTTCCTTTGTCTTTAATCCTCGTGGTGACTTTACTGTGAAAGCCATTGGACTTTGATTCCTTTAGTTTTCCATTTATATTGCCTCTGTTGTTTATTTTACAGTATAGATTCACTGGGTTTTATCCCCCTTTTACTCCATGTTTCTTAGTTTTATGTTAAACATGATGGATTTTTCATCTCCCAGGCAGTTGCTATACGTGGATACTAAGCTTTTTATCTTTTTGGAGTTGTAAAGGGCCATTTGGTTAGCTTTTGGATATGTGCTACTTCAGTTAAAGATTTGCATCTGCAGTGCGTGTTTTCCTAAGTATTTGAGAAACTCTAGTTTTGCAGTGGCCGTTGTCTTGGCAGTCTGTTTCATGTGCGTTAAGACATAATGACAGGGGATGTGGGTGGTGACAAAGGATATGGAAAAGGCTGAGGCACTCAGTGTCTTCTTTGCCATGGTCTTTACCTCTAAGACTGGCCTTCAGGAATCCCAGGTCCCTGAGACCAGTGGAGAAGTCTGGAGAAAGGAAAACTTACCTTTGGTAGAGGAAGATCAGGTTAGGGAGCTTTTAAACAAACTGGACGTACACACATTGTGGGACCTGATGGGATGTGCTGAGAGAGCTTGCCAATGCCATTGCAAGTCCACTCTTAATATCTTCAAAAGGTCTTGGAGATCAGGGGAGGTTCCTGAGGACTGTAAGAAAGCTATTGTCACTCTTATTTTCATGAAGGGCAAGAAGGAGGATTTGCTGGTCAGCCCCGTTTTGAACTCTGGAAAGGTGATAGAGCAAATAATCCTGGAAATCATTTCCAAACATATGAAGGACAAGAAGGTGACTGAGAGTAGGCAGCATGGATTTATGAGGAGGAGATCATGCTTTATCATAACGTAACATAAAGTAAGACCTTTCAACATAAAATGATGCTGGAAATTGTAATTTTTGGCTCCTCATTTCAACTTTGTTTCCTATTTATTTCCATCATATTGGTCAGAACCTGATTATAGTTCTAGATTTAATTTGAGCACTCATCACTGAGCAGAAGTTCCCAGGCATGCTTTTCTGTCAACAGCTCACCCACAGAAACAACGTTGCCTCTGTGCTCTATTCATTTAAAAGTCTGGTTTTGAGGTCAGTTGATAGTCTATGAGGAATTCTGAATACCGACATTGTTTCAAAAAGGTTCTGAAACGCCTCTTGTGAAGTCAACAAACGAATCACTTGTGACCTTACGGCCCATTAGTAACATTTTCTATTAAAATATCTTTATGTTTTCTATCCATGCTAAGTAATTAAACTTGAGAGAAGCTCTCTGATCTCCCTTTACAGTCTTAGTGGGGATGCCACCATACCTGCAATACAGTTGCATGTGGTTATGCACCTGGTGTGTTGTGACATTTGCCATTTGGACTATCAGTATGACTTTGTTTTAATCTTGTTCTTTCCCTGTTGTCTTTTGTCATTGTGGAGTATGAAGGAATTATGTGTATTATTTTTTTAGCATTCTTTATCCATTTCAGCTGATCTGTCTGAAATTATCCTGTCTGGGTATGTATTATTACACAAATACAACACACACATACACAAGGAAACAAAGAAATGAGACAGTGTCAAAGATAACAGCAATTACAGAGGAGTTACAACCCCACCATTGCTGCATGGGAAGTAGCTACTTCTCTGCATCTTGACGGGAATAGCGACTTCTTCTCAAAGTGAAGCTTATGGTGCTAAAGGAAAACCTTAAACTGTCAGGACCTGTTGCCTCCAGATCTAGTACAAGGGTGGAGTTGAGTGATTTATGAGGGTCTGCCTTCACACCATTGGACAGAGAGGCAAGGAAGGAGAGGCCAATTTTTGCAGCAAACAGCATGGAACAGGAATGCCAGCAGGCTTAAGGGGAATGCAGTGTAAGATGCTGCTCCTGTTTTGCATATGTTTGTCTAGGAGATTTAAAAAATGTTGGGAAATATTTCAAAGCACTGTTTAGATCTGCAAGGTTAACAGCATGAGCAGTTTTTGGTCCAGAGACTAATTTGAGGAATGATCGAGTTGCAGGTTCTTAATCAAAAAAAGGACACAGAGAGGATGCTTTGGTAGGAAAGTGGACACTGAAGGCACAAATAAAGAAGGGCTACGGAAGAGGTAGCCAGAGGCAGTGTGATAGCTATAGTCAAGCCCTTTGGGGTAAGGCCTGTGTTTTTATGTATTAATACGATGGCTAGCATGTTGGGAATACAGTCTCCCTGCTGCATGCTAAATGTGAATTTAGTAGAATTTGCTAGGTTGTCATCAACCAGTAAAATGTGCACATTTCTATCACAGGACATAATCATAAAACAATGTTGTATAGCCTCCCAGTTTAGATCAGAGCAGTGTCTGCTCAGATTGGGCACTACTATAAGACAGATCTTTCCTAATAATAGGGAGCTTATTTCTGCACTGTTTTTCTTTTATTGAGTGCTAAGGTCATAATTAGGTGGCTTTGCTTTCAATATTACTCCAATGTGCCAGTTTTTGCAATGAAAAGCTTGAATAATACTCATGGTATAAGTCAGCTAATTTCCAGTTTTTATTAGTAAACTAATGCCTGAAAAAAGAAAGAAGAAAAAAAGCTTTTTTCCAACTCTATCCACAATATTTTCTTTTAGGTATGGTGTGCATTGGTACTATTAATGCACTTACTTATTAAGCTCTTCACTTTCATAAGATTTACAATTTGTATGTAAAAACCATCGTTTTGCGACATATTTTTAGATTTTCTTAGGAGAATATTTGACTCATTTTGTAGCAAGCAGTAGTAAGGGGGAAGGGGGAGGAGCAAGATGTTTTTGTTAGAAAATATACAAGTTAAAAAAAGCTGGTCAGCTATATGCTTGACTGGTTACTGAAATGCTGGAAGAAATGTTGCTAAGTGTGGAATTACATCATCTTTCCTCTATACACAGAAAAAGCCCAAGGAAATATCATTTGCCATAAGACCTACACTCCATAATCTGAAATGCCACTTTACTGCCAAGGGCAAAAGCATAAAAAAACAAACGACAAAAAGCACACAAAAAACCCGAGAGCATAAAGAAAGTAGTGCTGAACAATTCAAATTCAATCAGCTTTTTACTGAAGTAAAAAAGGGGGAGGAGGAAAAAATCCTTCAGCTTATTTCATAATTACAGTTCAAAGAGAAGCAAAAACCAGTGCATAGATACAGAAGATTATGCACATTAATATTCCTTTTATATTTTGCTCCTTATCTCCACAGAAAGTTATGATTATTTATAAAATCTGACACTGGAATAATAAAAATTCTGTTAGTGCCTTCCTTTGCCTGCAGATCTGAATCCTGATTCCTCTTCCAAAAAAGAGCTTAGCACAGGTGACTCCCACAACATGCAGAAAGGGAGAGGGGAGAGTAGCCTCCTTTCCTTCCAAAACCAAGGATCGCATAATGAAGTCTGTTTGCATCACTGCAACAGTGACAGACCCATGGTCATGTGTGCTTATTCCTTGCTTTCTGAATGACATGTTTTGCTGAGGGCTTGGAACAGCCACAGGCTCCATGAGCCGGAAGCTGGACCTCAGACAACTCCTTGAGGTAGCAGAAACAAAGCCCCTGCTTAGCTGAGCTGAAGCAGGATTGATAGACTTTGTGCTAAGACTCACATTGTCCTGCTTCCTATGGTGCAAACACGGTGTATTGGACTTTCTGCATGCACTGAGAGAGAAAGAGATTCAACTTTCTCAAGTCGGGAGTAGACTAGAGGGAGACAGCCACGAAAGCAATGGTGGTGTTTGTCTCAAAGAAGCAAGCAGGATCTTTCTTGTTGCCTTATTTTCAGCAATTTTATACATTTCTATGATGGTCAAATGCAGATATTTTGTGAATCAGAGCTGAACACATAGCTTTAGAGTGAAAAAACAGATCAAGCCCTCTATGGTTTCTTGACCACCACTGAAAAAACCCAAAACAATCAAGTTGTATCTATAGACAGAATTCTGTCTATAGGCAGAAGTTTAGTTAGTATTTCCACTGCGCAGTTAAGGTGAATTGCTCTTATTGTGAACCATCTGCAGGGTTTTCAGGAAGATAAGGTCAAGCATGTTCAAGCCAGACAGTACAGAGTTGAAACTGGCCAGCAGCGCTCACTGGAGCTTTAAGTATTTCAGAATAATGAAATGGCACTCATGGAGTGAAACCAAGTCTTTACTTTTTTAAAGAGAAAGCAGATGTACGTATGAAGGCAAAATAAGTGAGCGTCAGTGTCAGTCAGACTGAGGTTGGAACAAGAGTAGAACACAGTGCCTTTCTTGCCATCCATGATATCAACACTTCATAGTATGCCTCTGGTGGACCTCACAGTTGGCTATGACTCATAAATCCATGATAGTTCAGGACTTGCTAGTGGAGGGGCTGTTTTTCTCCACTTGTGGACCTCACAGTTGATTGTGATTCATAAACCCATAAATCCAGGCCATGATAGCTGAGGGGCTGTTTTTCTCCATGTGTTGTACTCTCACCTTTGCACACACTAGAGATATTTCCAACCAATACACCCTTGTTTTGTAAGGAAGAAAATTGGTGGCAGGCATTCAAAAGTGTGCTGCAGCCCACTTGAATTCCTAATATTTCAGTGTCTTTTAATTTAAAACCAGAAGGAATCTTTAGACTTCAAAGTTCACTTTCCAGCTCTTGGCCTGAAATAGTTAATTCCTTAAACTACAGCTCATGCTACAAAGCTGATTTGCAGGCATTTGATGTTGCTTTGAGAATGTGCTTTGAGCATGGAAAGACTTCTGGTTTTGTAAGAATTTTCGAGGTTTCACTGTTTTGTTGTTTCTTTTTTATGGCAGAGCAGCTAAGAGATGAGGATATGTATCTTCTAGTGTTCAACGTGAAATATCTAAATAATGAAACAGAGGTCTAGCGTCAGTACTGAGCATTAAAAGAAAAAGAGAATCCGTGGAAGCTATAGTACTTTTTTTTTCTCTTTAAAGTGCTTTACCACTCTCCTAAAATAGGACATAGAAAAACTGTAATTAGCCAGTCAAAATATATGGAGTCACATTACTAATGAAATGCTCATCTGGGACTAAATCCTGGTCCTACTGAAGTCACTGGAAACAAAGGATGTGGAGAACCTCAGATGAAGTGCTTGAGTACCTTTGAGGACTGGGCCTCTCTTTCCAGAGAACTGGAAAGATATATTTGAGATTCACCTGCAGAGGAAGTCGTAGCATGAGAAGACGAGGATGGCACCATTCAGAAGGACTGTCTTGGATGGAAATAACAGTTGCTCTGATTATAGCTTCCCTTCGTTCTTCCAGGTGTGTCTGCTCAGCTGACCAGCACTCGTCTCCGTCGGAACACCTCCGTGGGCACCCCGTTCTGGATGGCTCCAGAGGTTAGATTCATGTTTCAAAACGTTTTGTCACTGGTATTCGAGCTACCACATCCTGCATTTCTGCTCTTTCTTTGTCTTTCTTCCTGACCACTGGACCTTTCACCACATGAAATAGCAATGTCCTTTAAAAAAAGTGTTCTGAAGTTTTTTTCTTACATGTTTGTAAGGATTAAGTTACAGTGGGGTTTATTTTTGAAATTAGAGTGTTAGAGCCAGAGAACAAGACATTGAATTGCTTACTAAAATGTTAAAGAGGAGAGAGTACTACCATTGAATCTTTATAGCCTTCCAAGCTCTGAAACTATAGGTATCTCATCTCCCCATGGATGGAAGGAGCCCAGGGTGGTACTGTGACACATTATAGCTTTTATTTTTGGATTTCTACACCTGGAAAGTTTTTAATACTATATATCCATAGCTGACAGCAAGAAATGGAAGAGGTTATTATGAATAAATAAGATGTACTATGTATCTTTGGAGGTTTTTCTGGCCTGAAATTGAAGCATATAAAGACACATTTTAAGCTGAGGCAGGAAAAATATTTTGTTATAAATAAGCCTAGGTACTTACAGTATTTGTGCGCACACAAACACATGCATATACATCTATTTATAGTACATGAAACTACTCTGTTTATACACACATATTTTTATAAACATACTCTGTTTATACACATTGTTCTAGCCATGTAGCTAAGGGGGTACATGTTGGTTTAGACCTGTAGCTAATGGGATGAAAAACTCTAGATTAATCTGGCATTGTGGATGAGCTGGAATGTATATGAAATTAAATACATTTGCTGTAATCCAGTGGCAAACGCATTCTCAAGAAATTAGCTTGATCTTGAAATTGGCTGATTTGGCTGAATAAGGACCCAGCAGGAGACAGTGAATTCAACTTCCGCTTGCCTGCTTGTTTCACTTCATAGAGAGAGCAGTATAGCTCCAGTAGTTATTTTGCAGGAATAATCCGTAGAAAAGAGATGTAGGGTTGCTGAGTTTCCTTCTACTTCCCTCAGCCATGGGAGGCAGTTTATCACCTTCATCTGAAAAAGCCAAGGATTTGCACCCTTTTTTCAGATCAGGGGACATCTGGTCAGAGAACCTGCTGTTCATGGACACCTACTTTCTCTAGTTTCAGCATTGCTTATTTTCAGCAACAGGTTGCTTTAACTTGCTAAATGTGTGCAATTCTGTTTATTTCACCCAGTATCTCCATCCTTTAAGAGATTCCCCCAGCTGTGGGTGTACTCTTAAATTTGGACATTTGACTATCCAATGAGCATCCCAGTCTTTTACTCCAACAGGTCATTGCCTGTGAGCAGCAGCTAGATAGCTCCTATGATGCCAGATGTGATGCATGGTCACTGGGTATTACTGCAATAGAGTTGGGAGATGGAGATCCACCCCTTGCTGATTTGCACCCTATGAGGGCACTCTTCAAAATACCAAGGTAATATCTTGATGTGTTTATTTCTTGCCAGGTTAGACTGAATTTTTTCCTTGACTGTTACTTTCTTCAAACTTAGACTGTTTAAGTATGTGCAGTTTCTTCATATTATTTGTACTTGGAGGTGGTTAGAAATTGTCCGGCTGTATTTTCTGCCCGCTCTGCTTCAGCCATGTGTGCACATTGAGAAGTTCAGAGTTGATTGTGGCTACATTTGAGAAAAAGCCATAAGGCTTTCTTCTGTGCAGACTGCTGCCCAATATAACTATAAGCACAGGACTCAGCTGAGTCCTGTATATTCTGTTACAGAGAATTACTTGCAATAGAAATACAGGGTCTGAGTATGCCACTGTGGTGAACAGGCCCCATACCTGTCCTCAACAGTTATTCCATGTCCTTTGAAGCAAAGTATTGTTCCACCACTCACGTACATTTAGGCTGCTACCTTTCAATAGCTTGTGCTGGTCCTGGCAGTTCCAGTGCTGCAATCCTCGGGCAGTGCAAATAGCAACTTCTTTCACCTTTTCTTTGAAGCTGGAGATAGAAGTACCCAAAGCACCACTTACAGCATTTCAAAGAACATCAGTCACAAAGTCTGTAGGAGATGATCATACAGCAGTTTGTGAATTTCACTCTAATGGATGAAGTAGTACCACAACAGATGAGACCGTATAGTATACCTGAGTGCTTCAAGTCCTTTTCAGCCAAGTCACCCAAATTAGATTAAATTATCTTCAGGTTTAAGAAATCTTGGCTGACTTAGCACTGAAGCAAAGCCTGCATGCTCTTCTTACCTTTACTTTCTATGGGAAAAGCAGTTGCAAACTGCTGTGGTCAGTAATTTCAGCTAGGCCTTAAAAAAAATATGTGGTTTATATCCTTACAAATCTTGGGTACCTACCCTTTCGTCCCTGGAGCAAATATCACTAAGTGAAACCTGAAAGTGGTAAACATTAAGCAGCACTTAAATGAAAGCATCTATGATGATTAATCGAAAATAGACAGAGGAGTCACCTCATCTGTAGGTGATTCCTTTAGTCTTCCTGTCTATGTTCAGTGAAAATGGCACCTCTGTTTGAATGGAAGAGGACTGTTAAAACAATTTGAACCAAATTAACACCTAGAATAAACAGCTCTAACTCAACAGAAAAGAAAGAATTTACAATAGATCTGTGTTTAGTCCTTCACTTGACCTCTAATTATCTTCTGATAAATGAGAAATAGTTAATAAAGAGCTAGTTCCTTCTGACACTTTGCTCAGCATCTCCTCCTGGGAAAACTTAAAATAGAATTTCTTTTAAAAAATACTTTTTAAAAAAGTACATTGTTTCAGGCTTGAAAAGAGAAACTTACTATTACAAGTGAATAGTGATTAATGGGTTGTTAGTTTCATTTCCATTTATTGATTTGATTGAAAAAATTATAGTGATACTTAGCTAGGCTTGGTAGATCATCTCCATGCTATTTCTCCTTGTTAGTTATGTAAAGTAGGAGAACCAGTGAGGCGGTGCGTCATCTACCCATGCTCCTTTTACCAGTGGAAATCAATATCTTTTTTCAGTGGCCTTCTAAAACTCATTACTCAGCCTGCCTTCACACATGGTTTTTGTCAGGTGAGTAGCTTATTAACTTATCATCACACTGACCTTTGCAGGAATCCTCCTCCAACACTACAGCAGCCTGAACTGTGGTCACCTGAATTCAATGACTTCATTAACAAGTGAGTAACAACTGAGACCACTGTAGCTGAATATAGAACGTGTGTAAATGTCATGTGTAAAATATCTTTGAATTCTCTGTGGAAATCTGTGGCTACTAATGTTTTTCCTTAAAAACCTAATTTGTAAATCCAGTTTGACTTCAAAGTGAGGGTCCAGATTTAAAACATGAAATAACAACATTTTAACATCCTTCATGTTTCTGTTTTTCTCAATTTAAAGAACATTTAGTTTTTAAATGCAGTAATTTAACTTCTTGGCCTCATCAGTTCTGCAAAGTCTTGCAGCTTTCAGTAAAGAGCTGTTGTGATTAAGATGGATGTATTTATTATGGAGGTATGAATGAACTAGACAAGTATTTCAAAACTTAACAGTGATCCCTCAGTGATCATATGCTTTTTCCGCCAGCACAGGTGCTTGACTAAAGATTATGAGAAGCGTCCGACAGTATCTAGTCTTTTGCAGCATGATTTTATTAAGCAAATCGAAGGAAAAGAAAACGTGCTACAAAGGCAACTCATGGAATTTATTGATGTTCATCAACAAATGGGAGTGACCGAAAAGGCAAGGTAAAAATAGCTAAAAAGTAGACCAGTTGGAGCAATTTTGATACTTTCACTGTTTCAGAATGGCTGACGCTCAAAGGATTCATCTCTCAGAAGTCTAGCTGGCCAATAAATAGGGAGCTTAATCTCTGGGATACCCTATAGAGCCAAAGGAAAGAGAGGGACATCATGATTCATATGTGGGATGAAACAATCTTTAGAAGTATGTCCCCTCTCTCCCGTGACTCAAGATGCGGATTAGGATTCCAGTTTTCAGAAACCTAAGGTTAGGTGAAATTCATGTTTGGCATTTTCTTACATTTGCATCGTCACATTAG
>WEKW01032627.1:29306-41615 GCA_013389905.1 Sula dactylatra | reverse complement strand
CTACTCCAGTTCACGCAGAATACTGTAACTAGTATCCTGTTCATTAGCTCTCATTCTAACTTTCAGCATAATCCGGAATACTCCAGTGATTCCCTATTTTCTGCTACAACAAACTTATGATGTACAACTCTGCCAGCATTTCCATTTTTCTATTTCTATCCTTGCATGATCTCTTTCTGCACTGCTCCCTCAATAATAATAATTTAAAAACTTTTCACGCAATTCTCTGCTTTGTTGAGCTCACCCAGATGATTTGCTGGGCCCCCTTCTGTTTGAGGTGTTTCACGATTGCCCCCATTTTCTGTGAATTTTCAGTATTTCTAGTTGTTAACTTAGAGGAAAAAAGTTCAGGCCCAGCAAGCACTAATGCTAATTAGTGCTAATATGATTTTAGTAATGACATGTACATTCCTCACTGCTGTTTCGTCCATTACAAATGCTTCAGTGAAAAATATGAAAAACCTTTTTTGTTACTGGAACTAAGTCGTGAAGAGGCTCTGGGATGACTTTGAGTGAAGAACAATACAAGTATTTTCCACTGGTTCAGACTGTTGGTTCTGAAACTATACGGGAAACTGTTTGTTCCTGCCACTCTTGAGTTCAGTGCTGTTTCAGTGGCAAGTAGTTGACTATTTCTTTAATGTCAAATTCCTCTAGGCACCACTACTCTTTGAACTGTGTAAGTGGGAGGGTTAAATGGTAACAAGCACAGGCAGACATGGAAGTTTGCTACCATGCTATTGCAAGCTCTCCAAACCTCGTTAGATCGCATGGTGGTGATCAAGTTTGGAGCTGAGTTAAATCAGTATTCCCAAGGTGATGGAAAGTCACATGAGAACTCAGCCCTACTTCCTAACTTTTTTGTATTTTTTTCTAAAATTAAAAGAATTCCCAGGTGTTCCTGTAAGTTGCTACTTACAGGAACTTCTTAAGCTTCAGAATCTGCTTGGAGAGTTTCATGTGAAAAATAGCTAGATTATTCACCAATACATTGAAGACTTCATGCATATTGTCCTGACTTACATGAGCTTTTTAACTGTGGGACATAGGGAGGTGAGAAAACACTGATCTGCACACTGCTGTTCGAGAGAGTTTCAAATTGTAGGTACCTACATTCATTTGGCAGAGAAAAATACTCGATCCTTTTCTGGGAAAAAGATGGCTTAATACAGATTGCTAGCAACCAGGAGGTTAAGTGATTTGAGGAAAAAGATAGGATTGTTTCCTTACATTCTCAAAACCAGAAGATTCTAGGATGGAGAGTTTCAGACTGGTCATATACCTTTTAAAGAGAAGCGGAAAAGGATTAAATTTACATTCCAAGCTGATCTGGTTTAGAGAAAGCTCTGTGGTGAAATCCAGTGAACTGCCTCTTCTGGGAAGCTCGGGGAGCTGCAGCATTTTCTCTTCTGCAGTTAGGTTTTGATTCTGGATGCTTAGATCTCAGCTGCTGGCTGAGGGTATTTTCTTACAAGTGCCAGTGGTAGAGCAAGAGNGGAGAAGATTCATGCCAGTATAGAAGAATACAGAGAAAGTGAAGTAAAAAGAGAAGGAGGAAATAATGGTAATATTAGTCAAACTGAAGGTACTTATTTTTTTGCAGTTGATACAAATATTTTTGATACAATTGAATTTAAAGCTGTTTGAAGGAATTTCAACTAATCAATGAGTGTTATCATTTGAAAGTCAAACACATGCACAATTCTAGCTTATGTTAGGCCTGTTGCAGCTCAGGAGAAAATAGGTAAAGTGTCATCTCTGCTTTCCTCAGCAATCAAATGAACATTGCTAGCATTTGTTGGGGAATAAATAGAATGGTGTTATCCATTTAGTGTTCTGTCACGTTAAAACCCTGGTGTGTGTGCACCTGGAATATCATGTGCAGTTCTGATTGTGCAGTTTCAGAAGAGGATATAATACAAGGAAAAAACAGTACAGCAAGAATAATCAGAGGCAAAATAGCTTGCACAGGACAAGGTCAGTAGAATTGAGTCCTCGGCTAGGGAAAAAGACCATTGACAAGAGGTTTGCGAACCAGGAGAGCGGTAGAAATGACAGTAATGGATGTTGTGAAGTAGATGATGGGAAGTAGTAAGTGCAGCCCAGCCCATGTTTCCCATAGCATTGAGGTCATCAAATGAAGTATGGAACAAAGTTTATGTGTTGCTTGTCCTGTCCCAGCAGTGGAGAATGGTGATCCTGTGGGTATTTTCATACTGGCTGGTTAATACAAAGGATATGTTAAAGTGATTGTGGAGCTGGGCTATGGTATGTTAGCTACTGCAGAAAGGCAAGATAAATGTTGTGTCCTGAAGAGCTAAATGGTTGTAGCCTAACTGTGCGGATTTGTGGCTGATTTAAGTTAATTTAATTCCTTACTACCAATCACAGTCTGCAATCCTGTCGTCCTGTTGGTATCCTACGCACACTTTCTTGCTGGTACTGGTGCTTGTGCATTCACACAATAACCTCATCTACATTAATAGATAATCTTGCAGTTTGTTTTGTATTGGCTTAGGTTTCAGCTCCGGTCCCATGAGATGCAGCTCATTGTGCAAGAGCTGGTGCAAGGGGAGGGGACAGAAATGTACAGCTGAAAGGGAAATACTTAACCTTTCGATATCAGGGTAAACCTATCGTGCAACTACGTCTTAATAATTCAGTGGGTGTTTTAAACTAGTAAAAGCTAACACTGGTACTGAAAGAGTAAATCCAACTGTCTTACTGGTGCTCTATTCCAAAACCACCGTTGTTCTTGCTGTTGGTCTTGCAGTGGACTGGCATAGCTGAAGAAACCCTTTATTTCTAGACCAGTTGTCAGCTGGATCAGTTCCCTGCCCAATTTCCTAAATAGCTGTGGAAAATGTTATGTAGGCATGAAAATAGGGACTGAGAGCTAAGCAGTAGGCAAGTACAGAGGCAGCCTGCTTCATTCCATGGCAGCATTAGTTGGCCCACTTCAAGGCTGACGTGTTTGCTAAATTATGGACAAGGTATAGGCAATAGTGATAGATTTGAATATAGCAAAAGATGAGAATTAGAAGGAAACCAAGGCAAAGTAGATGCTAGTTAACTAAGTATTAAAGGTTGGCAAGAGCTGTCTAATACTGTAAAATCTGGTCTTTCTGTATAAAGTATTTGAAAAAAAAAAAAAAAGAAATGGTAATTATTATCTGAGGTAAAAATAATGTGCACGTAGTAGACAATGTTACAGGCAAGATGTTGCTGTTGCTCAGCATAAATGAGACTGGGGTGGTGGTAATGTCTAGGTATGTATTAAAAAATGCAACTGGACAGAGAGACTATTTATTATTTGACAGTATGCAATCAAAATGCTAAATAGGAACTGTCTATTTATATACATCTGTTCTTTGTTTCAATGGAAAGCTGCAGTAAAAAGTTCCTATACTTTCATATAAACTACAGTATTACCCTGTCAAACCCAACAGTGCCTCGGGACTAGGATTACTTCCTGACCAACAGAGACAACTTCTGCTCCATCAACAGCACCAGCAATTTCAGCAATTACTAAGTACCCAGCAACTCACATCAGTAAGTTTTCCAGTTAATTATGATTTATTCTTCTGTTGTATTCTAAGGCATGGATAAACTTCTCAGCCTAATATAAATACTAGAAATGTGTTTAACTTGGTATTAGAGGTTTTGATAATCTTTTCATTTTTCAGTTGCTTCAGCCTTTTTGGATGATAATCATGCTAAATTACAGGATATTACTGGGCTGTGTGTATTGCTAGAAGAATCGTTCCCTAGTGCCTTCAGTCCCATTTTGTCCCATGTGGCCATGGTAGCTTGTCTCCTTCAGCATCAGTAGTGGGCAGCAGAGTTTGGGACCATGTATGGATTCTAGCAATATCCTAAGCTATTCCCTGATTCCAGTAGGACTCTAGCAAAAGATTTTTTGGGTATCATCTTGTGAGCTGTCTTTTGCTCTGCCTTGCAGTACTGATATAGGCCATTAGGTAACTGGTTTAACTATTTGTATTGTTATTTGTGTAGTTTTAGTACTTTGACAAACATGGTTTGATATTCTTCTCAGGTATGTGTCTTCTGATAGAGGCCTGACAAAGCCAGCGGGCTTAGCTGGACTTCTGCTGAGCTACTGATTGCAGGAGATTTCATAGGCACTTTCTTCCCTTTCCCACAGTCTCGTGGAACTTCATTAGTGTAACCTAAATTAGCTGGGATTAGGTTAAGGGTTGCACTGACTGAAGATTTGGATAAGCAAGAACTCACGGAGGAGCTGTTTTTCAGTAACTAATTCTTGATTTTATTTTTTTCCCCTTCTTCCTCTCCTCATATTGCTCAAGGAACAACATCAGGCCCTTTTATATCAATTAGTACAGCAACAACATCACCACCACCAACACCATCAGTCTGAAGTACAGCAATTGCAGATTACCGGAGGAGCACAGATACCCATGAACAGTTTACTTTCAGGCACACAGGCCTCACCACTTAATGCAGCTACTACCAACCCATTCCTTACAATTCATGGAGATAATGCAGCTCAGAAGGTGACAGTAAGTATAATTCTCACCTCATTTTCAGTGTACTTCTGTGAGGTAACTGAAAGATAAACAAGTTCTGTGCCTGTAGTCACAACTCAAGGATGGTGGATTTTTTTTTCTTTATTTCCTTTATTTTATTTTTCTTGAGCCTTGGGCTGCACTTAATGAGGTTCAGGACTCTGTGAACTTGTAGTCACTTACACCTAACCTGTCTGCTGCACCCTCCTGCTTTCCTGGATCAGGACACCAATCCAGTGACCCTTGCCTTCCTCTTGTAATTACAGCTGCAGCCCTAGTCCTCCTCACCTCACCTTCTTCCCCAGCTTTGCGTCCACTGCTTTGTCGATCATTCCTTCTCTCACCTTACTTGAAGATTTGTCCTGGCCAGGCCTCAGGCACTGTGGAGCTGCAGAGATTAGTTGACGCTTGAGAGATGAGGAGCCCCTTGCTGTGAGGGTAAAATAGGTGTTAGGAGAGCAGGTTATGTGTATCTTGGTCCTGGCGTGGGAAGGTGAGGCTGTACACCGGGAGGCTATGCGACTGGGTAGAGTAATACAACCTTTCCCAGACAGATAAGGAAAGAAGACACATTTTTCTGGCAAAGATGTTCTGTTGTCTTCAGCATTTGCCCATAACCTCCATCCCCAAGAAAGGAATTCTCTCCAAGGAGTCATAGACTAGACTTCATTTTCTAAGAGTCATACAATTAAGATCAGAGAGGATGAAGGGAAGGAGCGCGTGGAACTTGTAAAAACGAAGGATGAGTAGAGCAGGATGACAAAGTTCCAGTATTCCTTGGAGAAGACACCAAGTAGTAGTGAAAAAAGGGAAGCTTGTCTGGAACAGCAGGTGGGAAGAGTTTGGGGCTAGATGTTGGCCTGCTCTCTGCTCCCCACCCCCAAAGCGTCCAGCTACTTTAGGGGCACAGTGGTGGAGAAGGACTCAGGCAGCTGGGCTTTTGTGGTACTTCCCAAACGTAAGGTGAGACACAAAACATAAATGATGAGTTTTCAAGACAGTTTTCCTGGAAGCAGCTCGCTTCCACTCAAAAATACGAGTGTTTACTTCTACTAAGCTTTGCACATGCCAGTTTGGTCCATTGTTGTGATGTTGCAACCAGACTGCAAGCTGCAGGACTCCGGTAAGATCCCGGTCTTTCTTGGTCACTGACTGTCAGAGCAGAAGCGCTCTATCACCGGGGGTTTGCTCAATGCCTTGCTTTCATTTAGAAATGTTCACCATTTGTTCTGGTATGTCTAAAATTTATCTCCCCATATTTTCTAAAAATTAGTAGTGAATGGAATTGAGACCCTCTATTTGGTTTGCAACAGAACAAACCATTCTATATGTGACCTTATTTTTAATTTTTTGAAATGACTATTACTAGTTTGGACAGCGTGACTGGGCAGTGCTAGTATATTTTACAAATACACTGTTACAATTTTAGGGTTTGTTCTTATAACAGTTAGCTGTAAACAGTTCCGGGAAGTCTCAGAACATCTTTTGAACAAAACCCTGAGAAATAAATGTCGTTTGAAATTACTTTTTTTTTTTTTTTTTAAAAGGTTGGAATTGAGACAGATTGCATTGGATTGTTGAACCATTTTAATCCAAAAAGAATTTTTAACAAATTCTCTATTTGCCAAAAGTTTGAAAGTTTTAATCTCATTTCCAGTTGGAACAGGTTTTCCGGCATTTCTGAATGCTCAGTGAGTGAGATGAGGCTTTTGCTCAGTCCCTTTCAATACTTGCAGCAAATGTTTTTGTAGCGACTTATGAAAGATAGATAATTGTGACAGGGGCAAAATGGAAATTGCATTTGTATTCTGATGGAGAATTGTAGATTTCAGCCTTCTCCAGTGGGTAGAACATAGCAGAGGTCAGCTGGTATTTGTCTTGACCATCAAGCAGTTCTAAGGAGAGA
Source organism: Sula dactylatra (assembly GCA_013389905.1). Classification (NCBI taxonomy): domain Eukaryota; kingdom Metazoa; phylum Chordata; class Aves; order Suliformes; family Sulidae; genus Sula; species Sula dactylatra. The sequence goes on along the minus strand of WEKW01032627.1, from coordinate 35,162 downwards.
CCAAGAGCCAGGAAGAGCAAGTCCTGTTGGAATGAAAGTAGGAGCAAAATTGGTGTTTTCTAATACTAGCTGTGGTGACCTTAATATGAGTTGCCTCAGTGTAGGACTACTCCTTTGATTATTCTTTCCCACTTTTTATTCTACAACACATGATTATTCTTTACAGAGCAAAAGTTACTATTTAAGTAGCTCTAGTAAATGCACCTCATCTGCTTTGTCATTTGGATGAACTGAATTTTACTTAACCCTGTATTTTATAATCTGATTTTTAGAAGTATTTTCTCTTACACAGAGGCTCAATGATAAAACTGGACCAGTTGCGTCAGAGAAGAGTTGACATTTGAATGATACTTGAGAACTGCATGTCCTGCTGTTATAGCACTTCATCTGGCTGCAAACGACAGTTTTCCCTTCTGCAGACTGAAGAAATGCAACAAGGAACTCTTACTGCACAGCAAAAGGTTAATAATTTTCCTAAGGATATTTTTGGTAGGCTTTCATTTCCTTTCTTGTTGCACTTAAGTGGATGTACTTTTTAATGTTTCAGACTGTGAAGTAGATAAAACTCTGCAAACCAGAATTATTTTGTCAATAGGATGGTACTAAGTACAAATTCAACCATAGGAAAACATATCCTTGACTCTTGAGTCCTAATCTTATAAATTTAAAGGCTAGTAAACTGTCTGCAGTCATGCATTACTTTGGTTTCAGAGCAGTAGTTTTAAAAAACCAACCAGCCCCAGCCCTAGCCAGTCTGATCTGCTGCTGCAGTTGCAATATATCCTCTCAGCCTCAGCTTGTAATGACGGCCTGGACTTGCTGTTTGTCATTCCTTTTTTACACGCCTGTTTTGAAACCTGACTCATAAGGGAATCCACTTCTGAACTTTTTATTCCTTTAAATTCCTGTTGTTTATATAGTGGGAGTTTTTCCTGAGTAAGAATTACAGTATGGAATCCAAAGTTTATTAATTTTGGTGTAGGTTTTAATGTTCTGAGGTTTTTAAAGGAACCTGTTTGGTTCCAGTGACAAAGTTTTCTTACCAGATGAGAAGGCCACACTGGAAGAAGTACGTGTAGTGTTTGGCCTAAACCAAGTGCCTGTTGCTACCTCCATTTTGTTGAAATGGCTGCAAACAGCTGATCATGCACTAGACGTGTCCTTGTTAGCAGCGGGAATATTCTGTGTTGCACCAGCAGCCTTGTTGTTCTGCCTTTACTAGAGGTGTTTATACCACTGCAGAAAGCTCAGGCAGATTGTTACCTGGGTCACTTTTCACTAATAAATTACCAAAAAAGCGAGTTAATGTTTCCCACTAAAACTTACCAGTGGTTGAAACGGGTGAATATGTGTTACAACGCTGGCGACAGTAGCTGATTTCATGGCGTACGTCTATGCAGTTCGGTGAAGGATAGTTTAAATGGGTGTAATGACCACTAATCAATATTAAGGTGGGAATTATTAGAGGAAAGGACCCAGCTGTAATTAGACCTCCACTGTGTACTTATTTGGAAGAACATGTTAATCTGCAATATGTTTCTTAGTTAAACATTGCACAGTTCTTACCTCATTTCTGTAAATAAAGTTTTGTGAATCTGTTTTGTATTGTGAAGAATTCATAAGAAGACATTGATATTTTGATTTGTAATATTTCTAATTAGTAGATTTAATTGAAAAAGCAAAAATAATTTATTTTTATATGTTCTGGGGAATTTTTTAAAAATGTCACAAATCACTTTTGTAGATACTTTACAAAAGTAAGCCAGTGGTTTATTTTACTTACTCAACCCACTGGTGGATATTCTGTAACAATTTGTACAAAAGGTAAGATGGAAATGTGCTGTTATTTTGACTAGATGTAAAATTCCAAGTGTATGAAAAGATATGTACAAAGCTTTTGTTAATAAACTTTAATAATGTTTATAGTTGTATACTGCTGGTGTGACTGTGAGTCTCGTAGAAGAACGGAATATTTCTACTAATGTCACCTGACAGGAAGGATTTCAATTGCATGTGGCCACTAAAACTTATGATAACAATTCTTTTTAAACATTTCTCATGTAAATTTTTGCTTTCAAGAGACACCGATGCAGCTGTGATACTGCCCAGGGACATTTTTGCTTCCTGGAAGTAAATGTCCAGTTGCAGCCCTGTGCCACAGGCTGCTGCTGTCAGAGGTTTTTGCTTTCATCCTTCAAAGAGAAAGTGCTGTGAAATAGCAGGAGGAGTGAGCTGTTGCTCTGACAGCCCCAGTTTGTTTTGAAATACCTTGTGGAAAGCCCTGCTGAGGTGGGACGGGTTCTTTATCTATGCAGTGCCTGGGGTAGGGTGATTGAGGCCTTTGGTTGTTGCTGTAATTTTTGTATTGTATTTTCTGTAAAGCCAGCTCAATGTTTTTTTCAGAAATTTTGCTTATTGTCCATGGAGGGGTTGGTAAACATTCAGCTGAGCTCCTGGTCTTTAATTTCCCAGGCAGCAAGGAGGAACTTGACCCTTCCTCTCCTGTCACTTGAAGATAAAAGTGTGAGGTTTTGGCAGAGGAGGGATGCATTATGGCTCCCTCACACTTTTTAGCCCCTTGCTAGTCAGGCGCAGCTTCCAGCTGAGATTAGCTTTTGGGCCAAGCAGCAGGAAGATGGTGCTGCCACAGGCCTATGTCATTGGTATATTGTTGCATCTGCTCAAGTCCTGAATATTTGTGTTTTATTTTCCAATGGGGAAAACTGGAGTCCTGACAGCAGGCAGGTAAGGAATGGGGCAAGCTCAGAACTAACAGTAGGGGAATGTGAACCATCATCTGGCCCAGCCAGGGCTATCACTAGCCCCCACTCTCCCACCTGCTGAATGGCTCCTCAGCCACCAGGGCTAGAAAAATTTCCCTGTGTTCTAGGGGTAGTTGATGAATGTTTTAGTCTTCCAAGCGTCTTTGCCTTACAGCATTTCTGCTCATCAAACCTATGTCCCATCTGGACACGCTCTAGAACTGGGTACCATATTTATTCTGGCTCTGTTGGGCATTGATGAGTTGTTAGTTAATGCTAGGAAGGGAGAGTGTATAGCACTTGTACTTCATACTGCTAGATCTGCAGGTGAGGGGGAGAAAAGCCCAATACGTGCCCCCCCCCCCGCTGCCTCCAGGGAAGGCCAAGTCCCTTCTACTGGAGCCATGGACTGGAGGGTTAGATTTCTGCTCCTTTAGTGATGGACCTAAGATGAATCCAAAAAAATTACCTGGTAACATAACATAATGCAAGAAGAATCAGTAAGTCATCTTGCTCGTATTGGAGCAGTACCATAGTAACCAGTAAAATGGGGAAGTCCTGCTTTTCCTTCTGTGTTTCTTTCATTTGAGAGGGACACTCAATGTTGCTACTGTTTTCAGACTGTCATAAAGAGGTCACATTGCAAAATCTTCCCTGAAACAAGTGTGTTTTTTTTTTTAAATTAATTTAATTAATTCATACATTGCCAGCTGCAAAGTTGAGAAGAATATAGTCCAAGCATTTAGATCTACAGAACAGTGCAGAACAGCAGCAGTTAGTGTGTCTTTGAGAACTGACCTAACTGAAATTGGAACGCCATTAACCTTTAGAGCATCTCAAGCATACTCTACTCATTCAGGCTATTTTACAAAATCCTGATGCTTCAGCGTGGCACTTGGACTGTAGCCTCAGCCTGGTATAGTGTCTTCCCTCTCCCACCAGAAGAGACATGCAGAAGATGCTCAAAACAGACTCAGGTCTGACTCATTTAAGTGCAAGTCACAGTCCAGAAACTACAGCACAGACCCTGTAAGACTGAAAGCTTTTCATGCACAGTTTAATACACAAGGCACTTTGAGGTACAGCTTGCAACTGCCCCGGAAAGTAAAAATATTTTGCTCACAGGCAATTAACATTACTTGAAAAAAAAAAAAAAAACCAAAACCAAAACAAACAAAATAAAAAAACCCCCCACTTGTAGCCTGTGCTAGAACAAAAGTTGGAAGAAGTTGCTTAAATCCCAGGCCTAGGGTGACCTTGGTTTTCATGGACAGGAAGGTTTAGAAAAACAGTAGCTTTGGTGGTGGATACCAGAACCACGAGAAAACAAAGCCTGGGTACTTTCATGGAGACTAGCTGCAGGTCACTGCTTCTCTAGAGAGCATCACAGGTCAGCTCAGGGCTTACAGACTAGAGTCATGATCAAAAGGGCCTGCCATCACACAGAAAACCCCCCAAAACAAACCCAAAAAAACCCCCCAAAATCCAAGAGCAAGCCCAGGAGAGAGAGGAACAAAACATGACCTAAGACTGGATGGGGCCTGGATAAAGCTTTCAGTATGTGAAGGATCCTGCCTGGCTGGGTATCTCTGAGCATGTGGTTGCAGAGATTAGCTCCACTGATGCTGGACACTGACTCATGTTCCTCACCCCACGACTTACGCTGCCAGGCTCGTCACTGTGAATCACCCTTCCAGTTCCAAGTGACCTGCCAGCACATTGCAACACCTCTCCCGTTCTCGATGCTGAGACAGCTGGGCCACGACCAGCTCATGGTGCAGTTCCACTGCAGAAGGGGCCAATGCATTTCTCTTACTCAGCCAGCTCACCTCTACTTTCAGGCAGCTTGATCCTCCAAGCAATAAGGAAGCAATCCATCAATTTACTTCCACCCAGGCATGAGCAGCACCTGTCATCACTTCAGGTACTCAGCCTGACAAGTGAGACACAGACATATACAATCTTTCCCATCCTTAAGGATCTTCCTTCAGATAAACTGTATTTGTCAGGATATTGCTTTATTCCAGCATTTTAAGCTTTGTATACCTTTTCCAAAATTAGGAAAACCAAGATAGCAAGTAAGGAATAGTAACCCTTATTACCTATTCTTCAAAAATAAAATCAAACTACATTGAATCCAGGGTATAAACCCCCGCCCCCAAATATGAGAACTCTTAGCCCACTAATATTAGCTTTTAAGTCCTATTCTGTACTTAAAAACTGCTGATGAAGTATGTGGCTTAGATATCTTGATTAGAGGCCTTTGATGTTCTTACCCATTTTAGCTTTACCAAGTAACAGCACTAAAAAAAAAAACAACCCACTGTGGATTAGGCTGCAGAGCTGGTAAAAAAGGAATTATATTGCAGGTGCATACACATGTCCATGGAAGTCAAGATGAGAAATATTGCTTATTTCAAAACGTTGTTAGAATGACCAGACAGTCCATGTAGCAGCAGACATGCTTGTAAGCATACTGTCTTCTATTTATAGCTGCAAGAAAGAAAAAAGTACCTTGAGTGCAGAGTTCTAGTACTCTCAACCTTGCTTAACAGTTTCAGATTAATCTTCATTTTCAAAACAACATTTAAAATTCTTTATATTCTGTATATTCATTAGCTGTAAACCTACCGGTTCTAGTATGCAGTTATCAGTGTGGCTTTTCCTGAAGGCCCACTAATTTTTAAGACTTGGTTACCACGCGCCTGCATATGCAGCTCTCCAACACAAAAATACACTTTGGTTCTTCGACACACAAAACACGTAGGTAGGGTGGTATAAGATTTATTGATATTTTCTTTTACTAAGGCACATGACATAGAAATACTGAGGTACAAAAATGCAGTTCCCTGCATAGGAGATTTAAAACTCCATTTTGACAAAGATGAGTTAAATCTCTTCTGCTCAGAACTTTCAGCTTTTAGCCATTTTTTTCTTTTGTACCAGTTCAACAAGCAACTTGTATCTTGCTATACACTCCTCCTAAAAGGAAAAACAAAAGCGTTTAATTAAAGTTTGATATTTTAATATTGCTTTAACTCTATACATGCTGCCTCAATCTAGACAAAGAGCTAGGTTTGGGGGTTGTGTGGGT
>WEKW01032627.1:18468-29240 GCA_013389905.1 Sula dactylatra | reverse complement strand
CTGAATTTCAGAAGGAGAATCTACACCTAGTGCAGAGCAGATTAGAAAAATGAACTTTCAATTTACATTTCTTAATGGATAACTCCTCTTTAAAGAACACACAAACCCAAGAAAACAGTTACCCAGTATTTCTCTTGACAACGACTGTAAAAGCAACTATTGACCAGTTGTATTTTCACATCTATTTCAGAACAGTTATTCTGGTACAAGCCACAAGCAGAGAGGTTACCTTGTTAAAGAGAAGCCTTTACGGTCACTAACGCAGAACCTACTGACACCAGATACTGTTGAACCGCTTCAGAGCCAAAGAAACACTCACCCCCTCCACTCCCCCNCCCCTCCTCTCTTGCACTGGTTTTGGCACAAATAAAATTAGGATTTTCTGCAGCTACAATGACCAAAGCAAGCACACTAATCTATCACAACCATTATGGAATCTGACACAGACCAGCTATATCAATGATAATACTATTTTGAAGAGATTATACTTACAAAAAGAACATTAGATAGATTATTAAGCATTTAACACTTGCGGATGGATTACTTATTTTATTTGTTCATTGAGATGCGTTGAGAAAGGTATTGCAAAAGTGTAAGCAAAGCAGCTCACCAACAGTTGGTTACTAACTTTGAATCAAAATTTGTTTTAAAAACTAATTTGTCCTGCAATTGAAGATCTGAAAGGCAGAGGAGAAGTAGGAATTTTAAATGAAACAGAAGGTATTTCAACATTTTCTGTAACAGATCAAAACAACCTGAATTAAATGAAAATATATTTTAAATCAAAACAAACAAACATGACAAGAATGCTCTTTAGGTTGATTATGTCTGGAATGATAGGCTAAATAAAGACCTTACCTTCCTGCATGGACCCTCAGTTCTTAAGCAAATCACAAATTGGTAGAAAATACGTTTCCCCTCAATTTGTACTACACTTCAAACAAAACTAAGCATACCTTGCTTTTGCCAGGAACACATTTTGCTATTTTATCCCAGCGATCCGATGTTCCCTTTGGATATTGCTGCAAGGCCATTTCGAGAAGTTTCTGTTGATTTTGAGTCCACAGTTCTTCGGGAGCACGACTTTTCTCTCTTTTTCTGCTCTCATCATCACTCTCTTCCTCTTGCTCGGTGTTATGAAAATCTTTCTGGCGTCTTCCTCTGCCCTTCTCTTCTGATACCTCTTTTGTTCCTGGCAGAGTTATTTCAGGAGCTTTGATAATTTTTCGTTTGCGGTGTCTAGTTTCACTTGCAATGGTCTCCTTTTGATCTGTTTGGACATCCATCTGCTCCGGGATATGATCATAGTTCCCCTCCTCTTCCTCCTCCCTTTCTCGCTGGGTGATTATGTGGTCTGGCAAATTCACGTTGACTTTGACATTCTTGGAATTCTGGGCCAGCGTTTTAAGCTCCGAGAGCCTAATGATACCTGTTAGAAGTACTGTTGTTACATTTCTAAAAAAAATAAACAAGCAGGGAACTGCCTGCAAATAAATGGTACCCGGAATAGTGCAGAGAGGCAAAAAAGCTCTTCTGGATTAAGAGCTTAAGGAAAACACTTATCAAGAAATCAGGGTATTTGTTATGAAGCAATGAACTTTGCCAGTTATGAGCTTATCTGGTATATGTGAAGTACTAGTGAATTACTACACTGACATAAACATACATCACAGAACAGCATGAACAAATGAACAAACCCCACAATAAACTGAGTAAGAAAGCCTGGGAGGATGTAGCTGAAGGGAAACATTCCCTCAGAATACCCATCAGTTCCCTCTTTGCTCAAAACAAGACAAGGTTGCAAAAGTCTCTCTGCAAAGCACACCCTTAAAAGAACAAAATGCATGTGCAGAGCTATAATCCACCTACAGTGCTTTTTGTAAGTATCAGCGAGGATCTAGTGGCACACACCTGGTGTATATGTAACAGAATCCTTCAGTTGTTTGGCTTTCATCGTAACCTGCATGAAAACAACAATAATTACAAAAATTACATTTTGGGGGCTATTGAAGAATTCATTAGCAGCTTACTGCAAAATATCACCATTGAACATATATTAAATATGGTGAGGCTGATGTTCTGCTGCTGGCTTTGCTCATGTATGGATCCCAAACTGGCAAAAAGTAACTTTCTATACTTTGTCCCTTCTAAACCACTCCCAATCCTACACATTTCTGTGACTATCACCATAATACATCACAGCTGATACTCAAATTTTATTTTCTTTCATTGTTAAACCCCAATTCTCTAACCTAAAAATACTGCAGGGAGAGGGGGGAAAAGGAAACAAATGAGTTATCTTCTGGATATTAGTTTCTCAATACTGAACAACAGAACAAAATAACCCATGTAGGTCCAGACAATGAAGCACACTGCTGGATGGGCATTCAGTTCCAAAATCAAATGTAACAGTGTGACGGCCAAAGGTCAGCAAAGACACCCGCTAAGTCCTGATATTTCAGGAGAAAAGTTTATTACATGAGAATCCAAAGGATGGAGAGCTGCCTGCTTCAATATCTCCATGTATGCTGAAATCTGTGTCCTGGGAGAACAGTTAACACAAGATTTGGCATTTTCACTTTTATTTAAGTAAGGAAACAAACAGGCTTTCTCCCCACCCAGAACGAGGAGCTTCCCCATCCCAAATTTTGAGACCTCACGATAGGTAACAAAGACGACAGGCTTCACGTAAAATTGAGATCCTTTTAATCACTTAGCATCTGTGTTATATCAAATGATCTAGAGTCCGAAATTCAAGTACCAGGTAAAAGCATTTTAAAATGTAGTGTACTCAAAGAAATATACACACTTTCTAATTACTGAAAATGTTTTATGAATACCAGACTTCAATTTCAGGTTTTTTTTGACGATGAGGTCTTTTGTCAAAAAGCTAGAAATTGAAGTCAGGTAGTCTGAGCCACCCAAATCAAATAAAACTTAAAATGTAAAGAGGCAACGCAATGAATCAGAACCGACACTACCTGGGATGAGTGACCTGCGTTTCCTGCTATTTGAGCCTGGGACTTCAGATGTTAACACCTGTTTAACACGAGGCACTTGGTAGTGTGCTGCCCAGAGCAAAAATAAAAAATACATTACCTACAAAGTCAGAAATTCTTCCACGTGGGATCGTATTTACCCACAATATGAATCATTTAGACCTTCAGAGCCACAGCACAGACCTCTGCTATTTTAACTGACTGCTGTTAACACTACCAGACTAATATCCTCTACATAGAGCAGCACTAGAGAGCAGACCTGCCAGGGGGTTGTACAGCTATTTTCTGGAAGAAGAAGAAAAAAATACAGGATTTTTGTTGAATGAACAAAGATTCAGGATTTTTGTTCCATTACAGGATTCATAAGTGAGCACTTCCAATAGTTAAAATACTTTGGTACCACCTGCTTCTAGTCTAGTTTGTTGGTTTCTGCCGCCCACCTTTCTGCCTATGAAACTGCAGGACTTTGCTTTAAAAGCAGGCAAGTGCTGGATCTCCTGAACAAAATGACAGCAAGACTTAACAGGGCAGTGGTCTATTTTCCTGGCAAATTAAACCTCATTTTCTGGGATGATAACGTTTAAATGAAAACTCCACGAACAAAAAAATCGCAACTCTAATTAACCAAAACCTTTATCCAGAGGCAGACATCTGGCATAGAAAACTCCGGTTTCTACTGTTGCAGTAGGATAAAGTTTTAATTGTTCAAGGAGAAAAAACCCAGAATACTATGAAGAACAGATAATTTTAACTAGCAGTAGCAGTTCTGCCTGTGATCTGCATGATCCTGATTTTGAAACAACAGGATGGATCCTCCTTGAAACAGGTGATCCACTAACAGAAGTTGCCTTCCCTGAAGAGTTTATAGTCTAAAATAATCCAAATTAAAATGTTCGTGTTCCATTTTCATTATTAGCAGAGTGTCTCTACAGGGCCAATGCTTTAAAAGGATAAGCGGAGGGGAATCCATTCTTGACTGCTGAACAGAATGGATCCTCCGCGGTGTCCTGCTATGCATCTCTTCAATAGAAATTATGTTATATAAACTGGATTATAACAGATTATTTTGAAAAGAGTGAGAAGAACTTGTCATGCAAACAAGCAGCTGATCCTTTAGAGCTTACTGCAATGATGCAGTGGTTTCATTGCGACTATGACAAGGCATTATCTATCTATGTTCATGTATTTCACAAAACTGTTTCTAAACCATTTTGCTCTTTTTTAAGTACTTCTTTCAAAGATTTACAGCCTACTCATAAGACCAAGAGAGGAAAAAAGAAAGAGATTCCCTGAACCAAACAGAGAAGAATAAGTTGCAAGTAATGACAAAGACAGGTATACTGAGTCGCTACTCCAATGCCAACGTTTGGTTTTCTCTACGTTGAGCCTCTGACTTTTCAGAGGTTGGCAACTACTGTTCTATCTTTCACACTGAGACTACACATGAAAGATAAACTTTACATTGAAATCAATACGCTGGATATTCATGTTTCCTTTACAAGACAGTCATTCCCAAATTAGGTTAGTGCAGGTATCCTGTAATGGATATAAATTTTGCTGCATTTTACATCTAATTGAATTAGAGTCTAAACCAACCATCTCCTCTAGGACAATGAAGGATTTTGGTTTATTTCTAGACCCTAATGGCATTTCACATTTCGCCCTACATGCAAAAAATTCAGACATAACAGTTTTGCCTTAGGTTATCTTTTTCTGGATAACTTCAGCCCTTATAACTCGGTGAAGGCAGATGTAGCATTTGTAGTAAGTTACCCCAATTACTACATCAAATATTTCCAAGGCTTTCTCTTTTGAAGGCAGTATGGTATCTGTCCATATTTTGATGGACTTTTAATTTGAACATTCACCAGGTAAACTGGAAATAACAACTGTGTGTACGGTTTAGATACTGAAAATCTACCACATCAAACACTGAACATGCACTTTCAATCGACATAAGTTTGGCAACTCAAACTTCTTATTCACAGCTTTACTACCATCATTCACAGGTTACACAAGAAGATTATTTGTCTGTTATTCTCTCTTTTTTTGGTCAGCTTTCTTCTTCATACGGATGATTTTGCAAATCCTTTTCCAGGTGCTATGTAAAGTTCAGGTTTACTCCAGTTCTTTTCACTTAGAGTTCAGGTATCACTTATTTAGTCTTAAGATTTATTTGTCCATCAGCTTCAACTGTCATTGCTGTTAAAGATGCTGACACAGGGCAAGAATCATAACATGTCAGTATTAAACTACTAAGGATTATTAGGAATCCAACCTATGGAACATATGAAATTGTATTTCAGTTTGATCTGTTTGAGTTTGATCATTGCTCTTGCCACTCAAATTTGCAGTGTCTTCTGGTGCCAGTTCCTCCATACTTTCTGATACCCTTAATATTGATTTAAATTTCTTCTCCAGTGGTGAATAGTGTTACCTACTAGCTAGTTCCTAACAGTGATTTAAAAAAAAAAAAATCACCAAGTTACGCAACGTAAGTTGCTCCATTTCTGAATTTCTTATCATAACTTGCTCATATTATTACTCTTTCATTAGGTAACAGATAACATACTTGGAAATAGTTATCTGAAGTATGAAGCAACTATAGAATTACTCTATTATTGCTGATCGTTCCTGCTTAACACTTAAAAATTATAGTTTTCATGTATATTAAATGATGAGTTTTATCATTACTGTAAAAAGTTGTGCTAAAAGCCTACTGTTATTGGCCACAGCTTTCTTCAGAGTATTAGCCAGCTCTTAAGAAATCCTAGATCTGGGGACACCTTAAATAATAAGGATCAAGACTATGAAATTTATTTAAAACAGAAGAGGGCAGATCTCGTATTCATCCAAGTATTTGTACTGCTAAACAGACACACTGCATTATTTTATAGGAATTACTTTTAACCATTGCTGGTTTTATGCCCAAATAACCTAGACATCCCTGTAGTCTGCCGGGGTAACAGAAGCCACAAATAAAGTCAGATAATCACATGCACAGTGAAACATTTTCTTAGAGAAAGATGACCAAAAAAACCTGTTGGATGCAAGCAATCAAATTGCTGAAGTAGACATCAAACCATCTTACTATGGGACCTACAGAAAGAAGCCACAGGAACAGTTTGCTTCTGAGAACTCCCTTCTGAATTCAGTTTCAATAGCTCTTCAGCTACAAAAGATTTTATTGAAAGCAAGTGGGATTAGTGGGATGATTTTATGTGATGAAAGCCAGACAGAGCTGGTTTCCTCCTGTACTGCTGACAATTAGTCCAGATCATAAGACTAGTTGCTACTCAACAAGATATCTAGCAGTAAAAACATTCCTCATCACGACCATCCAGATGTTAAATCTCTTGTTACCCTGGACACCTGCCACCTCTTTCAGATTGAACAATCAGTGCTTCAGAGATAACAGGAGGAAAAAAAAAGTATTCTTCAGAGTCAGTTTAAAAGACCCTCAGTAGCATACGCAAAGCAAATTTTGCTATCACACGAATGAGAGACTACTTTTCATCCTGCAGGGAAGGCAGGTATAAGAAAAGCACAGAATTATGGCAGACCTAGAGGGAAAACCCTGTAAGTCAGGTACAGTGACACTACTGATGCCACACAGAGAGAAACAGCCCTTTTGCAGAAGATGAAGAGCAATTCCCCATTCCCACAGCAGCCGCCACCAGCCCATCACTTTCAGCTGACCCCTCCAGCACCACGACCAGCCTAGCTTTGCAAGGCACACACCAACCGGACTTCAAAGCCTTCGCCATTTTGCTGTTTTCTGGCAATCTTCTGCAGGCAACGATCTACGTTCCTTCTCTGAATAGGATACTATTTTGATCAAGATTGCACCAAATAATTACAGAAGTACACATCTCTTGGGTTCTAACAACATTCTGAGAAAATAATGTGCGGGTTTTTTTGTAGAGGAAGAGATAACCCATGTCGCTTGGTTTCCCAAATGTATATAACCTTCTTGTAAGGAAGGATGACATGCTATTGTGCTGCTTAAAACTAGAGGTCCTGATAAAATTGTTTCCTATTCTTAGCATCTTCCCAAGCAGAAGTTCTATAAATATCTACTGTAGCTGCCGCAGTTTCTCAGCATCAGCTACCAGAAATTTGCTGTGCCAGTAGCAGTGTGCTGTTCATCCTGTTGTTACCTTCCTGCACACCCTCCATCAGTTCTGTCGTGCAAAAACACCAAGACCTGTGAAATTATGGAAAAATGTAAAGTGGAGACAGCCTGTGAGTAGCTGAGCCTAATATGCAGCAATGAGGAATGTTTTGAATCTTTGGGGCTAATTTGAGTTAAAAAAAAAAAAAAAATCTCTTTTTTTATCATAAAGGGAAGCCAGACACAGAAGGATTTTAATGTCTTCCTGGCTTTGTCAAAGTAGTAGTTTTTTTGCAGATCAGCATAGAATAAATTGCCAAATTTGAAGTTCTTCCCTTACAACCAAAATATTACCTGCTACACTGAGTTGTTCTTCCAACCTTGATCTAAATAGCTTTTTCATAGCAGCCACAACTGTATCAAGAACTGTTTGACCCAAGTCAGACAACAATAATGACCCGTTCCTTTATTTTCACGACATACTCAAAAGTTGTTGCTTTATAAACTGCCTTCCCTTGCACACACTAAAAAGGCTGCTAAAATCGTCTTCCAGTTTTAAGAGACTGGTGAAACCTCAAATACTGAAGCATCAAGCAAATCATTCTCCATTTTTTGCAAGTATCCTTATTTGCAACTTACTAGATCTCTTGAAATGAAATATTTCAAATTAGAAGATGCACAGTTGTTTTGGCACTGCTTGTAACAGCTTACTTAGATTGTTACCAATTTTCTCAAAAGTATGTAACATAACTAGTCTTTATTGACTGTGTTAATTACATGTTGAATTTAATGCTAACATAGCAAGTTAGCTAAACTTGCTAACATAGTGAGTATTTTAAAGACAACGTGCTTTTATTCTTGAAAGAACTAAGAGACATGTTATGAATTTAACTGAATTTGCTTAGACCAACCAGTTGCAGCCGGCAACAGTACAGTTTTCTTATGATAATGGACTTCGAAGACATGTGTGATTCTGAACTTTGCCACAGCAGATGGAGAAGAGGTAGGTACCTCAACAGAAATCCCCAAAACAACTGTGAGTTTAATTATGAGGCAGTTTAAAATGCGGCCTGCAAAAAAAGGCAAACTTGGCCTAAATCACCAGCTGTAGAACACTAGCCTCTCTCCAGTTCAAGTGCCCAAACAGTTAATTTAAAGCAGCAGCTGAATTGCTCCTTTTTTTCAGGATACTAAAGAGGAAGAACTCAGCAACTGGAATTGTCATGGCGTTGGAGACTTCATACTATGGTTGGTTTTTCGGTTTGTGGTGGGTTTTGTCCGTCCATCCCCCGTCCCCCCCAGTTAAAATCCATGTTTGAGAATCTTTAGCTTAATACTATGGGCACTCATGTAAGCAATGAGTTTGGCTCAAATGCCCGCTACAAAAATTACTTGGACATCCTATTTTGCAACTGTTGATGCAAAATGCATTACCTTTCCTGAGAGTCAGAAGATTTGAATTCTGCAGCTCACCAGGATTTATGTGGGACATTACATTAACTCAAGCCACTCTAAAAAGTTGCAGCAGCACTGCTTGACCACCCCACAAGCCATCTATTTGAATTAAAAGTTGGTGTCCCACTGTCTTCTCTAAAACTTTCTTCTTTAAGTGAGATGAATGCTCTGGTCATGCTTTATGAGAAGGAAATCAATCTGTTTTGCATTTGGGTATAAGATGTGTTGTGCTTCCCAATTCTGCAAGAACTGTAGGGGCAACCGTAGGACTGCACAAAGAAAACTTCGTGCGATGAGGGAATTGTAAACCGCAACCACCTTTTCCTCCCCTTCAAGTGTCAACAGAGACATTCTGGTGTGTCTGTGGGATTAGACAGGTGTTTCAAAGATTTGAGTGATCTACATGACCTACATATGATCTAAATCCCACCTTAGATATTTGTAACTTCTTTTGGACCTCGATCCAGAGCTTGGTCTTTATACTTCAATAAGCAACTGGAAGAACTATTGATTACACAAATATATGCACGCTGCTAAGGGTGAATGTTTCAGAATATCCACAGCTAGAGAGCACAGTAACTGAGTTAACACAGACACAGCGTACAAAATGAAATGTAAAACAGCCTTCGGAAAACAACCTCCAGAAGCAAAAAACCTAATAAAGCCATAAACTTTTACATATGGATCATTTCTCATATAGATGTTTTCTTGCTGGCAAGGGAATGAGCTTGCATTTGTCAAAAATAAGAAATCTATTTTAGAATGGCATATAAAGTACACTGAGTATGAACTCACACAGTCAGACTTATAGGCCGAAACCGTTGCTTGGACATATGAAAGATATCACAAAATAAGCACACACACCCCCAAACCCTTTGCTTTTGGGTTTCACGATAATTCAGAAAGTCTGCTCAAATATATCCACCTGTCTATTGTTTTGCTGTCTACATTAGCGTTTTTCTCCACAAGCAGCAAATCCCAATCAGTCTGTTTTTTGCAACACAAATGCACGAGATTAGTGACTGCAGGAGCAAACAGAATCTGCTTAAATCCTGTAAGACAAGTGAATGATATTACTTCACAAGTATGAAATCTGAGATCTCTTTGCCTTTAATTTAAAAAACCTGTACCTAATAATCACATTAAAGTCTGTTTGGCATGCCAGACAGCTTTTACTTCCTCTGTTATTTTTACAATTTGAACATCCTTTGTAGTTACTGAAATTAATTTATGCCTTTCAGCAAATATTTTTTTTTTAATTTTTATCTCTAAGAGTAGGCATTGTCAAGTACAATATACTTTTATAATTTCACATCTTAAGTGCTTTTTCTCAGTTTTTGAATTCAGCAAAAGCTGACAATCATTATTAGACATCTTCATCAGGCTTAGCATTTGTCAAATCAAACAATATAATTTTTGCAGAAGTAGTAGTCTTGAAACTCCATTCCATTCATTATTTATACTATGTTATGGGGTGTTCACAGTGCTTACGAAATTCAAACATAACTTTTTTATTTTGTTTTAAAAAGTCAATTATTTCCTTAAGTATTGGAGGACAGGAATGAGAACTAACCCTGGAGCAACAAATTCAGAAAGGAAAATGGGTCAAAGAACAGATGTTTAGAGGATGACAGAGAGCAGTGTAACAGACAGGTAACCAGGTCAGCACGCAGGAACCCTGATTGGAGTTAACTGAACTCCATTTCCCTTTCATAATCAAAATACTTGAAAACCTAATTTATAACACCAGCCAATTGCAAGAAAAAAATGACTTAAAAAGCTGTAGAAGCTTTAGTTCTGAAAGCAATAAGATTTCATTATAGTAAGCCAGCTGAAAATCATCTTTATGGGAAAAGATTGCTAAATTCCCAATATGCACATGTTAGAATGACAATTAGCAATTTAAATAATTAAACATACTGATAAAATGAGCACAACTTATCCTCATCTATTTTGGGTTGATTATTCATTGGCTGTTGAAAGATGTCTTCTTGAAGGGAGACAAGACAAACATATCCTATATTTAACATGACAAAAGTTAAAGCAATAAGCCTTCTTACAGCATGTCTGCACCGTGGTTGCAAGCTTAACCTAGCTCTGAGCTGAAAAGCATAGGAATATGTTGGAAAGATATTTATGCTGCTTCATGTGATTCCAGCATAAATAGGAACAGTAGGGCTGAATGAGCTCAGAGGCACTACAGT
>WEKW01032626.1:1063-17007 GCA_013389905.1 Sula dactylatra | reverse complement strand
TTGTTAACAAATATACTACAGTATCTTTCATCTGAAGATCTCAATGTAATCTGGAAAAATTAAACAAGCCTCATATTAGAGCCTTGTGGTTATTCTTTCCTCCCAGCTCAGTATGAGTGAAGCATCTAATTGCTTTGCTTCCTTGAGAAACTTTCTCAGAAGAGTTAAATAATGAATTGAACTCTCCTGAGAGTTAATGATCAACCTGCATTGCACAGGCTGCCATTGGAAAATGAAATCTGACAAACTGTCAGAAATATTTCCTGTTTTCCTGTGACAAGAAGGACAGAGTTAAAAAGAAAATAGTCTACAGACAGATTTTCACTAGTCCAAGTCCCTTCTAGGGTAACAAATGGAAGTCTTTAGATGGGTTCAGCACCCTGCACCTCACATTGAAAATGTGAGTTGCTGTGGATTCTTCCCTCATTGAGAGCTGTGAAAATTCAGCCATATGATTTAGATGCCTAAAAGGAAGCTGTTAGGTAGCAAATTCTTCAAAAACTTCATCTGTCCTGCAAATTTGAAAGCCTGTGAAATGTGACTATGATACATAGAGCAAATCATTGAGAAAAACTGTAACATCCTCTATCCTCTGAATCAGTTCATGTAGGCAACTAAATGTTAATGTGCAATTAATTATTATTTGATGTTGAGTTCATAATGTATTCTCGTTCCTCAACTCCACCTGACCTCATTTGGCAAATAAAGCAAGTAGCCAGGTTTTCCATGCCAGCAAGGACCGAAATGTTGCCCGCATCGATACAGATTTTCCCAGGTAAATAGGCTATTGACCATGTCTGGGAGTTATGGATATTGTCTCTTATAAACTCTTCCAAACTTTTTTTGCCAGTCACATGGTGAAGAAAGGACAGCCAGTTCCTGCTGTGTGCTTTTTGTTATACATGAAACATTTTTTGTTCCATTTCTGGATGAATCACTTTTAGGAAAGTCAGCAGGGAACCAATTTCAACATCGTGTATAATGTCTTTGAAGTCTGCCTTCTGCTCTGTATCACAGCAGTGAACCAAACGTTTACATGCCTTCTTGGCTTGTACTTCATGATGCTCAGTGCATGCATCTATGCCTGTCTATGAATCTATATTGGCCGCTAGATTTAGAATTTGTCTTTGTTATTGTATTGCAAAACTGTAGTTCATTATAACTAGTTTTGTAGTAAACTCTATGTCAGTGTGAAGACAGATTTTACTTGTGGCACTTCTTATTTTCCTATATCCACTAAATACTATTTCTTGGTATAAACAACAACTTCCCTACAGTTCGGGTTAAGCCAGGAAATTCTTCACAAAAAAACAATAATGTTTGTAGAGATTGGAGACTGCAATTCATATACAAAAGAATTTTAGAATGAAACAGAATGGAGAAAGAAGAGAAGCAGGGAACTCCAGCTGATGTTCTAGCCTGGGCATCCTGTCTTAATGTGAAGTCTGAAAAAGAAAAGCAAGAAACAAAACAGAGAACATGGATACAATCATATGGGGTCCATGTTACATACAACACATATGCCAGATTTATATCTTATGTAAGCATACAGATAGATAAAACAAGCATGAGCCTCCCCTTTTTCTCTACCAGCTTAATATCATCAGCTCACTAATGCCAGCTGCAAGTTACAGCTGGAGTGGGTCTGAAGGAGGAAGCTCAAAAGGAACACAAACAGCATTCTGTGAATGCCACTCGTGGTACCACAGAAGGTGTTGCAAGGATTAAAAGGAAAAAATACTTGCTTCATACTCATATTAAAACCTGAACAGTCACTTTTTCTTTTTTGGTTTTTTTTTTTTTTTTTTTGCATAGAGATTCCTTCCCTCAGAACTGAAGAAGCTGTCTATCAATTTAGTTTAAAAAAAAATATAAAACAAAACCAAAAACAAAAACCAGGGAAACTCAAAAAATAGTTCTGCTTGTTTCCCCAGGTACAATTGTAAGATCTAACAGAAGATATTATGTCTCTCTAGAAAACTTGTCTTTCTCATATGCTAAGACTATGAGAGCCACTTAAACATTATTCTAAAAGATAAAGCACAGGAGAAGCAGAGTTTGAGAACCGTGAACCCACACCTCAGGTGAAAAGACGCAGTCCACGTAGCTGCTGGCTGGAAGGCAGTTTGTGACATGGAGAGAAATGAAAGTCTTCTCTTATAAAAGCAGGTTTTGATACTGCAGTTCTCATTAACTCCAAATGCTAGTAAAACTTCAAATTTCTTTTACAAATATTATATTACAGTTATTATATAGCAATTAGTGCAGGTTTTTGATAAAACAGGCCTTGCACTTTATCAAATAGTTAATAAAAATCTGATGTTAACTGAACCACGTGAATTTCACTGAGTGTTAGAATAGCAAATTCTGATCATACAAACACTGGCTTATGTCCACCCCCTCCTTAAATGCCTATAGTCTGATTACACTGGGGTGAAGTCAATCAAGGCTCTGGCTTTTCTCAGCAGCGAGCAGCTGCTCAGATGCAGGAGAACTGTTTGGAGCCCTTCCATTCTGACTAACCTGAGGTTCTACATTTCTCCAGTTTACCCCTCAGCTTCTAATTGCCCATACCAAATTGCCAGTACTCAGTTCCCTAGCAAAACAAAGCGTCTTGGAGAAGAACAAAGTTGTGACCTTGACCACAGAGAAACAAAGTCAAGAAAAGAAAAAACAGTACACAATTTTTCGGTCCCATCATATAGTTTTCATTCACTTATAGTATTCTTTACGAGTGCAGACCACCGTCTTGCAAATACCAGTACCACTTTAAAAGCAGTGCCAGTAAGAAGAAGCCATGCTTTGAATTTAATTGAAATTCATACATAATTTAAAGATATACACAGGCACACTAGTTTAAGGGGTTCTTACAATAAATTAGAATCACACCATAAATATTTATAAACAAATTCAGTTAATGTGTAAAGAAAAGGGATGCACTCATACAACAATAGGAAGAAAAAAGTGTCAAATGGAACTGAACTGTTCTGAATGTTCATTGGGAAGATCTCAGTTCAGGTAATTTTTCTGATTTCTCTATGATGATTTATTAAGGTCTGTAAAATCACCAGAGTGATTAACCAACACATTTAAATTATTTTTTATAAAACCACTCATGAAATCTAGATGTCAGGTTTTAAGTAAATTATGTTCATCTTATATACTCAGAACTCACAAATATATGCTTCGCTGCTCTTACTATCTTTTTACTTCAGTTTTTTCTTTTACTGAAAGATAGTAATCAAATATTTATATGAGGTGTATTTTATAGGCTCAGATGTAACTTGATAATCTTCCTCATCCTTTTCTACACCAGTAAAACTGGTTAACAACAGTTTTCTGTATTGACCCATCAGCCTGAATATATGATATAACCTAAGATAGTGGAGTAGTTGTGCAAACTCTCCACATACCAGTTCTCTGAAACTCTTTCCATGAGCTATGGAATAAAACTTGACAGATTTTTGTGCTATAGTTTTGTCGATGTGAAAATATAGGATCTCAATGCCTTCTGAGACAATGGAGCTGGCAGAAGCCACCCAGTAACTCAGACCAAGTTAGGACTACTGCCTTTCAGAGCATGTGACAGGTTTTTGGATGACCTTTGGGTTTCACATTGTAAAAAAAAAAAAATCCCTCACACAACTGCTCATTCAACACATATCATTTTTTCAGCACAAAGAAAGATAGTTTTGTTACAGTTGGTTCTTGCATGCCATTATGTGAAGCTAGATGATGAAACTCCTCTTTACATGCCTCCCTGGTGCTTGAATCACTTCCAAATTTTTAGCTGATTAGAACCCACAGTGTTCCTGCCAGCTTTACTGCACATTCATCCCTCATACTCATTAGGTTGAAGCAACTAATGCAGCAGTACAGATTTGTTTTCTGAGGGTTTTCTAACTTATTTTGTTAAAGTGATTGGCTCCCCTAAAATTATATTAGTTATGGTCCATTGTCTTTGAGAATGCTGTTGTTATGATCCTTAACTGGTCTTTATCTGATATTTCAGATAGTGTTGAAAGAGGTCTTTTTTCTAGTCACACATGGAGAGTTGTGCAGCATAACATTAAATGAGAGATACAGGGTGATTCTAGTCTGTGATCCCCTTCTTTACAAATGTGTTTTAGATGTTTAAACTCCAATTCTTAGCTGGTAAGTGGATCCACCTCTAGTAAGTTATAGCCACAACCCTGATACTTGTATGCCTTCCTTTTGTTAAGGATGATGACCTACAAGAAATGTAGCACCCACATAACACTGCACTGCTTACTGATGGATTGTAGACACACATGCATATATTTTATTATATCGCTATAACTGTACAGATAAAAGGTCTTTGCTTTTTTGTGTAAGACTCCTTTAGGGGATCAAGCACACTTCTTCTCTCTGCAGGGCTTTGAAGTGGGTGAGGTGAGTGTTGGCCCATATGCTCAATGCCTGTTCCACTGTGCAGGTGCCACAGCCTGGATGAGGAACTGGGCTGCACCTTTCCTCCAAGGGTGGTGAGGTTACTGTTCTGGAGTGCACACCCCTAGCGGATACAATCTGATTCATCCCACACTGCTCCGCAGGGGCTTTGGGCATTAACATCCTTTCCACACCCCTTGCAAAATTTCTGTAGGCTTTACTAAGGGAATAGTTCCCACACTAGCCAGTATGTGCATGTTTATGGCATTCTTATTTGGAAGTGAGAGTTGGTTAATTGTTTAAAGGAGAAGAGCTGACAATTAAACAATAGTGTTCTTATTCTAATATCTGTTTATAATGCAGAAGGGAGAGCAGTTGAAAGAGATACAGATATACAAACAGCTGGCACCATATTGGATAAATTTCACATATTCCTCATTCATGAGCAAATTTACAATACAGTTACAGTCATGGAGAATGTAATTGCAGCAAGATAGAAGAGGAAAAGGAGGAAAGCCAGAGTAAATGAAACATACGTAACATGTTTAGAACTTATAGGAAAACTCAGCAGCTAATATTTGCTAAGACAAAATCAAAACACATAGGCTAAATAATCTATAATTGCCATCCTTAATACTAAAGCACATGCTTGACTACACTGGTAAATTGCCTGAGAATGTTTTGCTTTTTACAGGCTTGAACCCCTAATGCATAGTGATAAACACAAACACACATCTATGTCTTGTCAGTCATTCATTCTGACAGTTATGCCAGTGCTTTAATCTCCCATTTCTCCCACAGCCTGTCCATGTCTTTATTGGCATCCTGGTGCATCAGCTTGCTTCAACTTCTGGCTTGCAGAATCTCTAATTTTTCTCATTCAAATATCTCTTAGCACTCCCTTAAACTAATGGGCAAGATGACTCAACAATAAACACCCCACCAATCTGAAACTGAGTCATCGTGTCTCTAAATGCCAAAACCAAATCATTGCCTGAACACACTGCTGCAAGCCTTTTTCTCTTTACCTTCATCATCTCTGTACAATTTATTATCCTCATTCATCGTGTCATATCTAAAATTAGAAGGTAAGCTCTTTGAGGTATGGGCTATATATTTTCCCCTGTTCCATAAAGGGCCTACAACAGTTTTAAGAAGCGTCAAAAATTTAATTAATACAAAAAAATTCCATAAAATAGTGAACAATAAATAACTCTGGTAATTCTTTTCCTAATTAAGTTTTGTGTTAATCCTTCCCACTAAATTCTGTGAACATTTCAAATAAAAAAAATCCCACTTCTCTGTGTATAAACTAAGGTTTTAAGTTTAGTCTGTTCATGTTATTGTTACCATGCCCTCTGAGCTAGTTTCTTCCAGTTGTTTGTCTTATGTACATAGAAGATATTACTTCATTTGTTATTTAAAAAAAAAAACCTATCAAGATAAGAAACTCTTAGTACTAAAAGACACTGAATACACGTGATTCTTACTGCAGCTGTTACAGACCAAAAAATCTTCACTCTACCAAGGAAAACACAGTACTGTCAGATTTTTGGTCCAATGATACTTTTAAAGAGTAGGATATGGACACAAATCAAACAAATACCAACTTTCAGACTGTTTTTTGAGCCTGAGTAAGATTTCAAATACTCCAACCTTCCTTATCACTGCTTTAAAATTAATATATACATAAATAAAGACATAAATAAATGAAGATATAATTTATGGAAGCAACTTTAGCATGGAATAATTTAGTTAAAATCAAGGCAGTCACTTCATCCTGAAACATTCTGCTGTGTTAGGATCATATTTTCAAACTACATCATCCATAGCATATTAATTACTGTAATCTAGTAGGAGTTACTGGAATGCTATTAGTACATCAAAGGTAATGCAATACAGTCAGGTTAGCTGAAAGTAATCAGCATAACTTGTGTTATAGGATATCACTGGAACAGATTTATTTTTAATATTTCGATATCTTTGCAAAGATTTTCTCATGCAACAATGTTTTTGTGTTTGAGCCCAAATATTTCCCATCAATCTGTTAAGGAATCTTTTCAGTTTCTGAAAGACTGGAGTGTTGTTTGTTCCATATATATTTCTTTCTGTTGCTACGACTGGAATTTACCTATAGCATATAAAAAAAGTTGTCCTTAGGATGTGACTACATAGTTTCTGAATAAGTGAGTAGAAACCCCAGAAAATAATGGTTTATATTGGAAACACTGACTCAGCTTTTAACTACAGAGGCGTGAACTGTTACCTCTGTAATTACTGGTCAACCTCAGTCTTTCCTAATTAAAGTTTTCCTCTGGTGGCATATACTTAAGGCTAACCCTTACTGTTTATTCTACAATATATGATTACAATGAACCCAGTGTAAGTTAAATGATGTAGTTGTGTCTGGCTACATACAGCAATTTGACAGAACTTGGTAAACAAACCAACCTCTCCCCAAAACCTATGATATGTAGCAACTTGATACTTCCTCGTTGCCAACAAAATATAGTAACATAAAAATGCCTTAAGCATTCATTAGAATATGAATTCATCAAAGTAACAAAGAAAATCTGTAGCTTACCTGAACAAAGATCTTCTGCATCCTAGGCAAATTCCAAAGTATTTTCCTTTCTTCGATAAGAAATTTCAGAATTCTATTGTATAAAACAATTGTGTCAAAATCAGTTAATAACATAAAAAATATGAAACAAAAAATAAACATTTCACATTTAATGATGAAATTCTTTACTTCTGAGATTTTTTAAAATAAAATCCTTCAGATTAACATTGCGATAAAACCTAATATTTCCAGGTAGTTAGAGGTAGTAACATCTATTATGATTGCTTCCAAATTTCCACCATTAATCACTGTTTTTTTAGTTATTTATAACCATGCCAAATATTTATCACCTGGGCTGAATTTTCCCTGCCTCAGGATGATCTTTTCAACTAGATTGGTTCAGTCAGTTCCAAGAACAAAAGCTTATATACTGTAATTTGCCCTTGGTTGCACATATGCAGGAAGATATAATCATTAGTTGTATGACCACATACAATTTACCACTAAGGACCCTTGACTTATTCAGGGTACAAAGATGGCCATTACTTCTTAGGGGAGCAGATATTTCTTTTTCCCTCTTTACTATCCAGTGTACATCTCCAGACATTATTTACTGAACAATGGAACTGGAAGTGAACATTTGAGTTTCAAAGACTAAGAGAACTCCTCTTAGAAATTTTATACAGTACCTTGATATAATAGCTGAGCACTTCTCCAGAATTAATCTTCTGAACTTCTGCAGTGAATAGAGGCACTATTATTCTCATTTTACTGATGCACAGGGATTAAGATGAAAAAATATGTATAATCCAGTAATTGTACGCCCAAATTCAGATGCCTGCATTATGTTTCCTGAAAGCATTAGCACTATGTACTGCTGCATGTTCAAAATTCAGTTCCCATTGGCTTTTCTTGCAGATTACTTTTCATTATCAGTTGCATCCGCATATCTTGTTGGCACTGTGGTGCAGAGTGAAATACATACAGAAGCCAGATTTGCAGTGTGTAGGTGAAAATTAGGACAAACCAGCTAACCAGTCGTAACTCTCTGTATCTAGGCTTGTATCCTGAAGGCCACAGAAGAACCTGCTACAGAACAGTCACTACCATGAGATATGTGCAAGGTATATATATTTCCATTGCACTTGAGCTACGCAAATTAATATCAGTTGTAGAAGTGTGTATTACACATAAATGTATTAATTTTAATATCTTTAGGTAAAGGTTTAGTGATTCTAATTTAAAAAGTTTTACTGCTCATCCAGCTGCTTAATAAGGTCAGCAGTTACTTTACTATTGGGGTGCACCAAACACAGCATGGCTAGTCAGTTGAGGGAGGTGATTGTCCTACTCTACGCTGCACTGGTTCAGCCCCACCTTGAGTACTCTGTGCAGTTTTGGACACCTTGGTAAAAGAAAGACATCAAACTATTAGAGTGTGTCCACAGGAGGGTGACCAAGATGGTGAAGAGTCTCGAGGGCAACACTTATGAGGAGTGGCTCAGGTCACTTGATTTGTTCAGCTTAGAGAAGAGAAGGCTGAGGGATGACCTCACCGCAGTCTACAACTTTCTCAAGGTGGGTAGCGGAGTGGGAGGTGCTGGTCTCCTCTCTCTGGTGACCAGTGGTAGGACACAAGAAAATGGAATGAAGCTGCATCAGAGGAAGTTCAGACTGGACGTTAGGAAAAGGTTCTTCACTGGGAGGGTGGTCGGTCCCTGGAACAGGGTCCCCAGGGAAGTGGTCATAGCATCAAGCCTGTCAGAGTTCAAGAAGCATCTGGACAATGCTTTTAGTCATATGGTTTAGTTCTAGGTAGTCCTGAGAGGAGCAAGGAGTTGGACTTGATGACCCGTATAAGTTCCTTCCAACTTGTGATATTCTATGATTCTATAACTTGTTACAGAACCTACCATAGACAAAATTCTACATAGGCAGAGGAGGTGGTGTAATTTGTACATTATATGTTCTTTTCTTTTTCTTGCAGTGTGACACAGAATTATTTGTATTGCTTTGCTTGAGGGAATGACACAGATCTTTTTATGTCAGTTACCTGCCCACCTCCCCCCTCAAGCCAGGAAACAGGACATTATTTAAAAAACAAACATTTATATGTAAAGTTGCATGTCACTGGGATACCATTATCAGACAAAAGAGATCATGCTTAATAGAAAACTGTAAGGCAAGTTGCTGAGAGTAAATCCTTTGTGATGAGAGTAAAGTTGTTGGCAGTTTGCTTTGAGGGATTAAAATGAGGTAATACAGTTTTAAAACTCTTATATATCTAAGCTTTGTTGCAACAAGTTACTTGAGCCTCAAGATGGGACTAGGAAAAAAAAATTTGGAACAAATCAGACAAAGCATAATTCAGAAATCTAAGTTTTTAGTTTTGTTAAACTTTCCCCTCTAAGAATTTATATTCTTTTTCTGCCTGATAAAATATGTCCAGCTCTGCATTGGAGTGGAACAATACTGTCACCTGGTGGTTAAATATACTAGTAGTGGTCAATCAAATGCAGGTAGAAAAAGGCCTGTTAAATGTTTTGCAGAATCTATGGTCTAAACAGCTGAATGAATTGTTGAGATTCATGAACAATTTAATGCTAAGAACACAATTGTGATGTGATTAATTATAGTGAGTGCCACCAGTGTCATGGCAGTTGGTCAGAAAACCAGTAACTAAGTACTTTGTTATGGAAAAAGTAAAAAGTTGGCCCTACATGATTCTACCAGTGATTGATTCTCTGCTTTTTCTCTGAACTAATCTTCCCATTGAACTAGATAAGGTATTCTGGGGTAAGAAAATATAGATAAACACAGAAATACACAACATTTTTCAGTGTAACTACAGCAAATTTTGGCTTCCAATGGCTAAACAAACTAAGGATAAGGAAAAAATGAATGAAACATTATCGGCGTTTTAATGGTAGTAAACCAGATTAAAGCTATATGTTGCTATTTCAGCTATAGAAGGCGAGCCCAAAGAAAGATACCTCCACTTTGGAACATACTTAGATGTGATAGCCCTTAATCCTGTAGAAGTAACTTTCATAACATTTTGTTGATCCCCAGTTTCTGCATTCTACACTGATGATTTTCATCAATGCAGCAGAAGTACAATATGTTTACCACAGCTTTCAACAGCTTCATTTTCATAAAATACAGATCCTAGATATTTAAAAAAGTAGAATCCTGTATTTGATTTTATAACTTCTGGGAGAGCTGATATACTCATGATTATTTCTATGACAAGGAAAGGACCCTCTTCAGTCCTTTAGCTCTTATTATGCTTTCTCTGCTGCTTCTTATCCTTCCTTTGGGCATAATATGAAGTACTTGATGATTATACTGTTTTGTTTATGATCCCAGCCTGCTCACTTTTCTGGAGAAAAGTCCTGTGCATCCAAGGGAGTTTTCTACTAATGGAAAATTCTGAGGTACTCATGGCATAAATTTATCTGTTTATTACAAACAAGAACTAAGAAGGCTGTGAATAATTAATTCCAAGACATTGCCTCCCTTGAAATGGCATCTCTACTAATGTTAGAAAAATATCACTTGATTCTGCTATACAGGAACTTCACAGCAGTCAGAAATGCAAGCATGCTTTCAAGGTGAGATACAGCCTCAGCTGACCAACTATCAGCATGGGCCTCATTATAGAAACCATACTAGACCTTTAAAATGCTTTCCTTTACTAAACAATTGCAGTTTTCTCTTGCTATAAGCCATTTTTAGGCAGTGGCTCTGTGAACTCAGAGTGAACTCCGATGTCTGTCTAGTTCCAAGTTACTGCAGGTAGTGAGAAAATGCATCGGTAGGAATAGTGATGCTTAGGGTACCCCATGCTGAAAAGGTAGACCAGATGCAGTGGACACACAGGTTCCTTTTATCTCTTGAGTTTCTGACTCCAAGATAGATTCAGTAATTTTTATGTTTCCTCAGACTCCTGTCAATTCTTTAAAATAAGGAAACTTTTGACATGCTGCAGAGAGGCAACTTTGAGCTCTTTTGAGTTCAAAGCTCTTTGAGACAACGTTTTACCATTTCAGTGCTGTTCCTCTGTCCTGTATGACAGCTTCAGAATAGACTAGGAGGAGTTTGTTGCACTTCATCTTGGATCTACAGCCACATAAGAACTTAAATATTTGATGTCCAATGAACTGTGCATACACGATATTTAGCCATAAACTATAGCCAATGAGGAAACTTAAATTACATGTTATCATAGAATCATAGAATGTTTTGGGTTGGAAGGGACCTTTAGAGGTCATCTAATCCAACCCCCTGCAGTGAGCAGGGACATCTTCAATGAGGGCAGGTTGCTCAGAGCCCTGTCCAGCCTGACTTTGAATGTTTCTAGGCATGGGGCATCTACAACCTCCCTGGGCAACTCATTCCAGGTCTTCACCACCCTCATTGCACAAAATGTCTTCCTTATATCCAGTCTAAATCTACACTCCTTTAGTTTAAAACCATTACTTCTTGTCCTGTCACAACAGGCCTTGCTAAAGAGATTGTTCCCATCCTTCCTATAGTCCCCCTTTAAGTACTGGAAGGCTGCAGTAAGGTATCCCTGAAGCCTTCTTTTCTCCAGGCTGAACAACCCCAACTCTCTCAGCCTGTCCTTGTAGGAGAGGTGCTCCAGCCCTCAGGTCATTTTTGTGGCCCTCCTCTGGACCTTCTCCAACAGTTCCACGTCCTTCTTGTGTTGAAGGCTCCAGAGCTGGATGCAGAACTCCAGGTGAGGTCTCACCAGAGCAGAGTAGAGCAACAGAATCACCTCCCTCGAGCTGCTGGCTACACTTCTTTTGATGCAGCCCAGGATACGGTTGGCCTTCTGGGCTCCAAGTGCACATTGTTGGCTCACGTCCAGCTTTTCATCCACCACTACACCCAAGTCCCTCTCCACAGGGCTGCTCTCAATCCCTTCATCCCCCAGCGTGTACTGATGTATGGGGTTGCCCCGACCCAGGTGCAGGACCTTGCACTTGGCCTTGTTGAACCTCATGAGTTCTCACAGGGTCACCTCTCCGGCTTGTCCAGGTCTCTTTGCATGACATCCCATCTTTCTGGTGTGTTAACTGCACCACTCAGCTTGGTGTTGTCTGTAAACTTGCTGAGGGTAGACACGATCCCACTAAGATGTTGATGAAAATGTTAAACAGCACTGATCCCAGTACAGACCCCTGAGGGACAGCACTTGTCACTGGTATCCATCTGGACATCGAGCCATTGACCACTACCCTCTGGATGTGACCATCCAACCAATTCCTTATCCACCAAACAGTCCACCCAGCAAACTCTATCTCCCCAATTTAGAGAGAAGGATGCTGTGAGGGATCATGTCAAAGGCCTTACAGAAGTCCAGATAGATGACATCCGTTGCTTTTCCCTTGTCTACTGATGCAGTCACTCCATCCTAGAAAGCCACTAGGTTGGTCAGGCAGGACTTGCCCTTGGTGAACCTGTGCTGGCTGTCTCAAATCACCTCCCTGTCCTCCATGTGCTTTAGCATAGCTTCTAGGAGGATCTGTTCCATCATCTTCCCAGGCACAGAGGTGAGGCTGACAGGTCAGTAGTTCCCTGGGTCCACCTTTCTATCCTTTTTAAAGATGGGCACAATGTTTCCCTTCTTCCAGTCCCCAGGGAATTCAGCTGACTGCTATGACTTTTCAAATATGATGGAGAGTGGCTTGGCAACTACATCCGTTTGCTTGTGTTCTCTATAATGTGTGCAACTGACTGAGTACAAGTTCTCTTAATGGAAATACCTCCTCTGCAGGCTGTGATTTTTTCCCAAATAGAAAGCTGACCTTGCACAGCTTTATTCTATTAGAGCTCCTTAGAGTATCACAGTATAGGTGGTAAAGCTTTATTAATGAAAGAAACAACCAACAGTAATTTCCTACAGCCTCATCACTTTGATTCTTTTTCCTCACCACCTATGGGACTACACTTTGGGTTCTGCCTCTGGCTCCCTATTACTGTCTCTCTGTTCTTTTTGTGACTTCTTTTCTCTTTGATCTTACCCATGCTGTAATGCAGGAGACAAGGAGAAAACAGGAGAAAAGACCATTCAACTTCTCAGTTGTTTTCAGTCACTGAAATCAGATGGGCTTTGGAGACACAAGGATCAGCAAACCACACAGAGGTTTTTTCAGAATGGAAATTTAAACACTATTTTGAAGGTGGATTATGAAAGATATTTAAACCACTTTTTTTTCAACTTTTTGAAAAGACAAGCAAAAACAGGGCAAGGAAATATGTTTTAGAAGATAGTGTGAAAACGAAAGGAAGCATAAGGCCTTTTTTACTTTATTTAGTTGTTCAATTACCCTGACTGGGAACACTCTCAGCTTAGAGGGATTCGCCTGGGGAACAGAAAAGCAGACCACAAAAAAAATCCCCTCTACTTGTTTTGGCTTAGCAGAAGTAGGAACTTCAGGGTACACAACCCAGCCCAGCTCATTTATCAAATTCTTCCTATTTTGTGGAAGCATCAGGGCTTCATCTAGTGTTCACAAAGAAAATTACAGTTAAGAATAATAAAACCTAAGCCAAACCATGATACATAGCAATAATATTAGTCCAGACAATTTCCTTTTAACTGTTATCAGGAACAATGTCCCATATTCTATGTGAAGTTCAGACTGGTGCTTACATACATGATACACAATATTACCTATCCTACAAAATACACTGACAGAGTGCCTTAGTCTTTAGATCATATGCATCTAGTCCAAACTGTCCTGAGTGTTGTTAAAGTTTCCTTCATTTTTTAATTGTTCTTAAAACAGTGTTATAATGTATAAATATATTCAAATCTATAGGACAGTTTCATTTGGTTTTAAATCTCCCACTCAACACAGCTATGGCTAGCAATTCAAGTGACTTGAGCTGTCACTTGGTCAATGATCTCAGAATAAATCATATTCTCTACATAAAGAGTAGTAGGAAAATTGTTTGCCATCTAATTGTTTCAAAAGAGCTGAGGCAGCTTAAAATAGGACATTAAACTGCTCCTGAATATGATAACATCCAGCTCAAGGCCAATGAAGAAACCAAGGATTACCTTTTCATGAACAGGGTTAGACTAATCCTAAAATGGTACAAAATGTACTCTGTGCTGTTTAGAAACGCAAAATCTAAACAGTGGCAAAGAAACATGTTTAGGAATGGCTAACAATGTACAGCAAACAGTATAAGATTCTTATATCTTCGTACAAGTTACTGATCATAAAGAGCTCCGAAGATGCTTAGTGCCTTTTCAAAGCAGGCCCAGAAGACTGTTTTCTAAGTAGAAGCAGGTCAAAATTCAAAGAAAGAAAGGTGACTAAACTCTTATTGAGGTCAAGATATGAATCAGGGGCCTCGGAATGTCTAAAGTGAACACTGCATGGAAATATGAAGCCATGTTAATGATAGAGGTGTTAAAGAAGTTACATTTTCAGGTATCCCTAGCTCTAGAATAATTTCTTCCTTGCAAATGTGAATTGATGCTACAGTGATCAGTATACCCAGAAACAGATTTTCAACATGTTCTTATTATAATTGTACGCTTCTATTCCACTAGTACTCATAATTTTTTATTTTATTTTCTACCCTTGTTCAACCCTTGTTCAACTTCTAGTACTTCTAGTCTCTATCACTTCAGCAGCATCCACAGAAAGGAAAATTTATTTTTAACTACAACTGAGTGTTGCTTAAATTAGCTTGGTATTCTTTTTAGTAGCAGGCCTATTGCTAATATAGATGATTGGTTTATATTATTGCACTGTCCCTGCAAAATGTGGAAGGGACATTGTGCTCAGAGTCCCCAGAATGAGAATAAACTGTAGAATAGTCTGTACCTGCCACAGAGTTTTCTTTCAAAATAACTGTGCTACAGGTAAAGAATCACCCACCTGCACTCTTTACATCTCTACCACCTGAAATCAGATATGATCATGGACACTGACTTCACACATTGGAAGCAGTCATACTGCCTTGAGCAAGTGCACTATAAGCCAGCATGTTCCAGTTTTTCAATATTTTGCATTGAGGGCTGGTATGCATCTGCACAAGCAAAAGCTAGGTTAAGTTTTAAATACCAAAAGTGATAATTTTACTACTGTTTTCAACAGGGATCTTTCATAAAGTAATGTATAAAGTATTTCCAACCTCAATGTCATCTTCCCCCTGCCTTCTCTTTCCATACCATTCTGAAACTAAAACCCACCCACAAGGCAGTTTGGAATCAAGTACTGCTTTCCTTGGTGGTAAGGGAGTTTACATAAGACATAATGAATGACACTTGGCGTCATGAAGGTCATTAGCATATATCCTTGGTGTATTAAGCAATACACGGCCCACCAAGTCACAGTGTGAAGCAGTGGTAAGGTTTTGTTGTTCTGTCTTTGTCATGCTTAGTGTCTGCACACAAAAGGAGCACTGAGGTTGGTAATTTACCGAAGAGATTAGGCTGGATGGTTGCCTTCAGTAAATCACACAATCTATTGACAATTCATTTACTGAGGCTTCCTGCTGACTCATGTTTAAACAGACAACTAAGAAAAAGATGCTTTCTGGTTACTTCAGGCTAGCGTCTCCTAAAATATTACTTTACAGTGTATGAAACTTCAACAGCAAAGCCAAATTAATGTAAATAATTCCAGTAAAATTTCCCAAACCCCAACATTTCAGACATAAACCTGATAAGGAATCCAGGCTGATTATCAGAATTATAGTACAGTGAAGCTTATTTCAACAGATTGCTCAGCAGTACAGCAACAATAACCACTGAGACTACTTGTAAAGCACTAAACTGCATACCGTTTTTCTCTTTGGCAAGCAGACAGTTCCATGAGTTATCCCACCAGCTATTTTGGAGCATCCATTCATTAGCATACAGTTTGGCTCATTAGAAGCTATGCCTGTGATTTTCAAAAAGCAGAGCCTACAGTTGGTTCTAAAGGTCTTCTGTAGATCT
>WEKW01032621.1:1468-15838 GCA_013389905.1 Sula dactylatra | reverse complement strand
TCAAATGTTTGTACTCTGGCCCAAGTTCAGAGCCCTTTAGAAGAGGGAAAGTCGGGACTTAAAACATTTCTTTTTGTTGCTTCATGATGGAATTCGCTAGAATTTTGAAAACACTTTAGACTTTGCTTTCTAACAGCTGGGAGATGAGGATTTTTATGCTGTTATTTACAATTCTAATTGCTCAAACCAAACCGATTAGGTTTGGATGCTTTAAATCTTGCCACATCAGATGTGTAACTCACGAGTTCTAGGAATGACTTTTGCTAAATATGTTCTTCTGCTGAGTTGCTATTCTATTCAGTGTGTTTGTATTGTTAACATTTGCCGAGAAAGTAATTTATTTATCTCCGTATTACACAGCAATGGGATCCTGTCTAGCTGTGATGACTTATGAAAGTATTGTGTTGGAAGAGATGAGCTTCCAGGAAGGGGACAAAATTGAGATCCTTGGCTACTTCATTGAATGCATGGAGTGGTTTCTGGGAAGACATGTGTTTACTGGTCAAATAGGTTTTGTGAAGACAACTCATGTTAAACTGGACCTACCTAAAAATAAGTAAGTGATAAATATTTAACTCAGAAACAAAACAAGACAGTTTCTTGAGCTTTAAAGTGCTGAAAGTTAAACTCAGGTTTTGTTGGTTTTTTTCTGAGAATTGCCATTATGTGTATCAGTCAAAACAAATGCAAAGATGTTGGAATATGAAGTCTGCTTAAATATTGGAAAATGTTATCAGCCTGTACCCGAGTTCCCTACTGAGAAAAGGGGTTGCTGTAGTTGTTATACCTGGTTCAGTCTCTATTCTTTGGATCACAAGATCCAAGAAGTTTTACTATGGCAGAAGACTCCATTTTTACCATTTTTTCAAGCCTCCAAGTTCTGTTTTTGCTAGTACCCTCAATTACAGGCCATAGCTTATTTCAAATGTGGCTCCTCTTAAAAATAATTGCTCCTAATGCAGAAAGCAGCCTTTAGAAAGTGTGCATTTCAGCATACATTGACACCATGTAAATAGGCTGCTTGCTCCTATTAATATCTCTGGACTGTTTGCATGCTGAAAGAAGGAGTTCTTAAATGTTGTCTGCAGGTCCATTTGATGTGTAACTTTAAGCTTATATTAGAAAACCAATACCATAATGTCCTTAGAATTTATTAAAAGCACAAATCTTTCTCATAAAATGCTTTACCATGACACAGATAGACAGCAGAAAACTTACTCTGATATGGGAGAAACTGTTAGCTGCAATCATAGCTACTATCGGTTTTGTATGTATGTTTATAAATATGACTGATACTAACTTTGAACACAACAGGACCTATAATCTAAAGGCTGTATTAGTTTCTCTAACAAGCTGCAATTCAACTGATGTAGTGAGATCCTCAAGACAAATCTGCTTTCAGACACCTTCAAAGTTGCTCCTTTCTTTGTTAGACCACAAGACCTGGATTTTCTTGAAGCTGAAGAGCTATCTTTTTTTTCAAAACAAAAAGATCTGGAAGAAGTGATACAGTTGTTGAAACAAACCTCCATCACAGATGTTTGCTGACAGTATCGAATGGGTAAGTATGAGTTTTACTCCTTTTTACTGCACAAGATACATGTGCTGTTCCTATATCCCTGATATAACTGATTTTTTTTTCTATTTCAATGAGATTCCAGCCTTTACACCTGCTTTCAAATATCTTGGTATTCAGTTTGATCATGGATATGGCATGTAAAAATCCTTGATATCATCTTTTGCTACTTTCCTGCTGATATAAGACTTTTCCCAGCAGAGCATTTACAAATCTTCTTTTGTCCTTTTTTGAGTGAGTTAAACAGCAGGGTTTTAAAAACTCAGTTATTGAGGTGGAGATGTTCAAGCTTTCAAATATCGGAGTGCTGCATTATAAAAGGCGGCATGTTCACCAAAATACTGCTGACTTTTCATTCATCTTAGGAAAGGTGGCGTAGTAATTATTGGCAGCTAATGCAAACATCCACATCTTTGTGCTTGATTTAACTTAAATGTATAGAAAGATAGCAAAATGTATTCATACAAAGAAAAAAATTACTTTTAGCTATATCATCTGATACAGCTGTTATTTCTAAGTGCTCATGCTTTACATAAACTAATTGGGATACTTGGGGTTTCACCTTTACAGCCTTAATTTAAGGTAATGTAATATAATTGTCTTGCTGAACTGAACAGAAGCAGCAATTTCTTACCCCACCACAGGCTGTCCTGTGGTGACATGTACGTTTGTCAAATATCTAACCAAGTTTTACCTCCATTAGTGGCATCCTAAGACAGGCCTGTGGGCTCCAGTTTGAAAGGAGCTGGTGTGTAGGTTTGACTCGGGTGCATTGGTTTAATTCTGCAAGTCTGTGTGTGTGTGTGTGTGTGTGAACAATAAGGCATATCAGACCTGAGTTGCAAAATGCAACCCATGTCAGTGTGGAAAATGACTCCACATCTCGCCTTCCTCGCTCAAATGAAAAGCCCAGGAACAAAAGCTCAGACCTCTTAGTTACTAAAACTCACGGGCTTAATTGACGTACTGCTGGTTTTGCCTGCTGCACGTTTTTCACCACATCTCATCTCCTCCCTAATCTTTACAAGTGTCAACTTCTTTTCCCTAATCTTTACAAGTGTCGTCTTCCCCAGCTAATACCACCATCTTTACCACTTTTCTATGAAACTACACAGTTGATCAATATAACATGACTTACCCAGAGCAAATGTTTTCAGTATTCACTTGATGTTTTGTTGTGTGGTCTGAGTAAATGGGTTTTCAATTCCTTCCATCTGCATCAATCTAATGAGAAGTTTTTACTTATGAGCACTTCCCCAATTAGACATTCAGAGCATTAAGTTATGACTGTTGTAAACATCTGTGGCATTTGTCTACTAAAGTCAAGAAAGCATTTAAAGAAAGGAGATCCAGAAGTAAACAGTCATTCTTAAGGCTAGTAAAATAGCTTTTTGTTAGCTTAAATAGACCTAGTTCTGTGAGCCTCTACTTTTAGATATAACCTTCATACAGTCAGTACCACTTATTACACCTAGTGTATGAAAGACAGTGAATATAGTCCTGAAATGCAAAATGACAACTGAAATACCTTGAGAAATATCCTTTATTACAAAATTACAAAATAGTAATTCTTAAATGTTCTACAGATGTGCTATGTTAAATATTTAAAGCTAGATTTATAGTAGTAATGTCTACAGAATTTAAAGATAAACCTTTTTAAAGAAAAGATAGATATAGGGATTTTTCATTGGCATGCCACAAAACAATACATTGGAATGGCTGCAAAAGACTGACACTCTTATCTGTACAAACTGCCCTAAAGAATTATTCCCCTCCCTACCCTGGGAGTGATGCTAAAACTTATTTCAGTAATACTAAGGGCTCTTTGTCACCTTAGTTTAGGGGTGGGTTGTGGGCAATGATTGTATCTATGCTGCCCACTTGTAATTTAATGCAGCAGTGATGCACCCTTCATGCAGAACAGGCTGGCTTTAATTCTAACTCCCCACCTTACTGAGCAGTGGTAGGTGCATGACAATAACCATGTAGAAAGCAGTGAATTGTGTCAGCAGGAGGGTAAGTCCCTGGTATCTGTTAGCTTTGGGTCAGACTTAGAAATTTCTTCTCTTCTAAATTTCCAGGACACATCCAATTCTTCTGACATAAAGAATTCCAAACTAAAAGATAGCCTTAATTTAGGATATTTAAAACTGAAAAAGAACTAAGATACCAAAACTAACATGATTTCTTTCCTTCTTACAGACCCATTAGAAGAACCAGAATTTCAGAAAGCTCGTGAATGTGGTAATACTTCATATGCATACAATTTTTACATAAAATTCATGTGACTTCTGATATTTTTGGTACCTTTGCCAGCTTTTCTCTTCCTAATGTCTCTTCACATTCTAACTTTCTTCTCTCATTGTTTGCTTTCCTAGATTTTGCTGTAACCCCTTCTCATTAGGTTTTGTTGCAAGACATTGTGGTTTTTTACTGATATCCAATGTCTTTCTTGGACCTTACTATCCAACTGCAAACTGTATGACTTAGTTTTACTGCTGTGACACACAAACGTTCCACCCCTTGATCCCCGCCATGTTGTTTAACAGGGCAAAGTACTGATTATGGGGCACCTGGCACATGCTGACTTTGAATTCCAGCAGATTTTCCATCTGCTAGAAAACTTCATCCCATAATTATATTTCCCAAAGGACATATTTTGATGAGGTTGCAGAATTATTTCCCTTTGTCACTTAGTTGCTAAGCTGTCACTATCATTACTTGTATTGTACTACATTTTTCTAAATACCAATTTTTATATTTATCTTTCTGCTGAACAGTTTCAGAAATGAGATTCTAAGGAAACTGAGCTCTAAATCTGCAACTTCAATAAGCTCCTGTTGATATGCAGCTGTAAGCCTTACACTGACTATGACTGCAAACTACATCCCTAGTCCCTGCCCTCTTACCTTGGCTGGGTAACAGTGGGAGGACTAAAGAAAGGATGGCATGTCTGTCTTTTTTTTTAAGATATTCAACAATGTTAATACTAGGAGAATTTAGATCAATGACCACATCAATCACCACAAACTTAGTAATTTTGAGAAAGTTAAGATGTGCCAGCAGAGAATCAGGTTGGTATCTGATTGAAAGAAGAAATCTTATTACACATTACACAGGCATGGCTGGCCACACAGAGATAATGAGGACAGGAGAACAAGACCTTTGCAGGTACCCTCATGGCACCCACATGAGACTTAACAACTCAGACAGCTCAAGCCTTCCTCACCCCCCTTGGCTAACCTGCCTTAGCTTTCTATCAGGACATAGGCATACCCTTACTCAAGTCACATGCGTGCTCAAATTCACATTTCCCATAAACCATAAGTCCATCCAGTATCCATGCCCTGACCTTAGGCCCTTTATCCAGCTTGCAGTTCAGCCCTTGGGTCTTTCCAGATTCTGGCCTTCTCCTGCTTAGCTGCTAGTCTGAACTGTAATTCATTGGCAGATCTTTCACTCATATACACACAGAAAGAACAGAGAATATACACTCAGAATATATTTTTGAGTATACACTCAGACACAAACCAGTTTGAATTAACGTTGGACTTCAGTTGGATCAGGCACAGGGCCTGGCTAGGCAAGCATACTGATCAGCAACATGCTTACATGTGGAAAGTCCCGTTTATCCCCACTCCTCCAGTTTCCCACTCTTGTTCCTCCCTGATCCTTCTTGATCTCTCTTTCCCCACCTTTGGCTTGTCTCCTAAACATACTGTCAACTAAGTGCAGTATGTTTACATAATATTTTTCTAACAGCATCCTCTAATGCTAAATGTTTTTGTTGGTCTAACGAAGATCTTTGCATGCACACATGAAGTTGTGATCTGTAACTTATTTTTGAATTTCAGAAATTCCATCTTCACATTCTAGCACAAGATGCACTAGCAAGAATGGCAAGATAGAAGAATTCTTGAAGAACTTCAAAAACTTGGAGGCTGCTCAGGCAGAAGAACCAGCTACTGAAGGAAAGGATTCTGCTAGCTCTCCAAATAAGGAAATCTTTCCTTCACCTGAAGGACCTTGCTTCCACATACACCAAGATGATATTCAAGCCTCTGATATCTTTGAGTCATTGTTACTCTTCTTAAATAGGGAAGAGTATGAGAGAGACTTCAAAAACCTGTATGATTTCTCTTACACATTTATCAATAGCATGTTTTATGGATTTTCAGAAGAAGAAGAACTGGTTAGCTTTTTTAGATTAGCAAGGGAAGCAGCAAAAAAAGCAGGTATGTCCTGGGCACTAGCGAGGCTCTGCTTTCTCTTAGGTAGGCTCAGTGTTAAAAAGCTGAAGTTTTCCCAGGCTCGGGTGTATTTTGAGGAAGCATTGGGAGCAGTAGCTGGAGGGTTTAGTGATTTGTACTTTGTAATTGCTCTTTATACAAATCTAACAGTCATCTACTTGACACAGAAGAACAAAGAAAAATGTGTTCATGTTTTTGACAAGGCTACATCTCTTCTCATGGGAATTCCCAACTATGTTTGCAGTGCTAACCTGGAGTCAGATATTCTAAAGTATGCTCTGAAGAAGACAATTTTGAGCCAGAACAAACATGCAGAGGCAAGGGCATGCTTTCTACTGGCAAAACATTACAGTGCACACAAACAGCATGAAGAGGCACTACCATTCTTGGAAAGGTTTCAACTGTTGCTTAATGACTTGGGTTTGCAAAACAACTTATCAAACAACTGTTATTTCAAACTAGCAGAGTCCTACAATGAAAAGTGTTTGCCGCACATTGTGTTAAGTTGCACAAAGGTTGCCTCCTCCCAGAGCTCCAGAACTTTAATGGATTCCTTGAAAAGGATTGATTTAGTCATCAAAAATGCTCCCAAGCTCTATGGCCTCAGAAAACTCGGACAAATACTCCCATCCCAAATTGTACCTTACCTCATACAAGCGCTTCCCTCTGTGTTTACTAATGAGCAGCAAGGACTATGCAGCACTATCTATCTTAGCTTAGCAAAACTGTACAGCCACCACAAATGGTATGGAAAAGCCATTGTTTACATGACAAAAGCACTGGACTCTGATGTTTATGCTAAGCCGGAGGAAACTATCAGCTGTTTGGTTTCACTTGCTTGGTTATACATTCTTTACAGGCAACATGATGTGGCTTTAGACATTTTAAATGCTGTTGTAGACTCTTCATGGAGCAATCCTCAACAACTAGGCATCGCTTATAATATGCTTGCTATTGCTTTGAAAAGAACAAAGAATACAAAAGAAGCTGCTGAGAGCTACTACAAAGCACTGTGTTTTTCAGAAGAGACCAATATGACCCATAACCAAGCTATAGCCCTGGCTAATTTTGGGGCACTCTGCCTGCAGGCAGCAGCCAGCAAGCTGGCAGAACATTATTATATCAGGGCAGTAAAGCTATTTTCCAAACTTCCAAGTATGGACTGTGGCCAAGACTTTATCCAAGTCCTCCTTCAGCTGGGATGTTACTATGTTCGTGGAACTCAAAGAGAAAAAGGAAGGTTTTATTATGAATGGGCTTTTTTAGTTGCAATGGAGACAAGTCATCTGGAAAGTAAGTATGTTTATTTTTCTCTCAAAGTTACGAAATGTAACCTGTTGGGGAATGTTTGTTATATAGGTACCTTATAGTTGTTCCTTAAACAACATTTTATGTCCAGTTATGTGATAATCACTTCAATAGCTGAAATCTTTGCTCTGTCCTGTAATGGTGGAGAAATAAATACACGTGGGCTTGCTCTTCTGGTGGTACTTAGGTTTGTCAGAAATGATAGAGAAAATGAAATGTTATGAAAAAGCTAAATAACTTAGTAAAAAGTCTAGAGATTTCTATGTTCAATAATATTTACAATAGTTATGATATCACTGGTAAGTACAGACAGCACCAGACGTGAGTTTAAAGGTATGAAAACAATCGATAATCTGGATTACTTTTGCATAAAATAGTTGCATTTAGACCCATGCTTTATTTATTCTCGCTGCCATGATTAAGGCAGCTTATACAGGTAAGGTGACTGTTTTATTATTTTATTTTGGAGATCAAGTTTGAAGTAACCTCTTTGTTAACTTCGAGGGTGAGGAAACTGGCAGTGGAATCTCCTTGTTATGACTTTTATATTTTTATTCATTGACAGTGCTGAATTTGTGAAACAGTAAGAATGAATTATTTTAAAACTAATTTAACTTCATTTTAAAATAGAGATTAATGTTAGTATTTCCAATCTGTTCTCCTAGGTCAACTACAAGCAATTAAACTGCTGTGCCAGTTCTACAGTACAGTTGTTCCCAATGAGGCTCAGTGTGTCATCTACAATGAATATCAGCTATCTTTAGCTAGAAAGATGTCCAACAAAGTTCTGGAGGGACAAATTTTGGAAACCATTAGTCAGCTCTACTTGTCTTTAGGAACAGAAAGGTAAGACATGCTGGATGACTTTGCTTTTATTCTGACTAACTTTTCTGTCGTCCTAAAGGATCTCAATTTTTGCAACAGCTGAATCATGGAATCATATAGAATGGTTTGGGCTGGAAGGGACCTTTAAAGGTCACCTAGTCCAACCCCCCTGCAGTGAGCAGGGACATCTTCAACCAGAGCAGGTTGCTCAGAGCCCCGTCCAACCTGACCTTGAATGTGTCCAGGGATGGGGCATCTACCATCTCTCCGGGCAGCCTGTTCTGGTGTTTCACCACCTGCATTGTAAAAAATTTCTGCCTTATCTAGTCTGAATCTACCTTTAGTTTAAAACCATTACCCCTTGTCCTACTGCAACAGGCCTTGCTTAAAAGTTTGTCCCCACCTTTCTTATAAGCCCCCTTTAAGTACTGAAA
Organism: Sula dactylatra; assembly: GCA_013389905.1. NCBI lineage: Eukaryota > Metazoa > Chordata > Aves > Suliformes > Sulidae > Sula > Sula dactylatra. The sequence goes on along the minus strand of WEKW01032621.1, from coordinate 7,445 downwards.
GGCTGCAATAAGGTGTCCCTGCAGCCGTTTCTTATCCAGGCTGAACCACCCCAACTGTCTCAGCCTTTCTTCATGGAAGAGGTGTTCCATCCCAACCCTCTGATCATTTTTGTGGCCCTCCTCTGGACCTGCTCCAATAGGTTTATGTCTTTCCTGTGCTGAGGGCTCCAGAGCTGGATATGAGCTCAGTATGACTGATATTTTTTTCACCCTGCTTTTCCAATGCATGTTATTAGAATTGAAAGGTCCAGTGGTGGTGGAGACTTCTCTTAGGGTTGGTTTTTTGTTTTGTTTTGATTTTTTTTTTTTTTAAAGTAACTATCATCTTTCAAGGGTAACAAGATGTTCAGCAGGGATTAGCACTACTTCAAGAGCCAAATTATTTTAAAAATCTATGTAAATGTGTTTAAAGAGTATTACACAATTATACATGTTATACAATTATACGTTATACAACATAAAGACTTACGCAAGTCTTGATGATTGCTGTAGCTCTAGGATTATTGCTGGCAGGTGACTTGTCTGGGACGATAGATTTTTACAAGACAATTTTTCCATTAGAAACCAAGTGACATATTCCAAACAAGTCAAACATAAAATTTTCTCTATGTAAGTGTTTCTCTTTGAGGAAACACTTGTTTCCTAACTTATATAAGCACAAATCCTATATGCAAAACTGCATAGTGTCAGTCTCCAGCAATTTCTATACTGCTTTGATTTTCAGAATACCAATTTTTTGCTTTGCTTTATTGAAAAAAGACTGCACAAGTCAATTTATAGTAACTAATAGGTGCTGGGGAAATTTACAGGTTTCTCTAGACAATTTTTAAAGTGTTTTTTAAGGAAGCTTTTTTTCTTACACTATCTCGCTTCAGGGAGTCACTTCAGATTCCGGTATTTTCAAGCATGCCACTAGGATGGAAAAAATATCTTTAGTTCTGGAAGAGTAGATGCTTATTTTAGCTTTAAGTGACTGCAGTCCTAATATGTCACCTAATTTATTTTGCTTTGTTCACTGCTGTTTCATGAGATAGTTGGTGAAAATCCTTTGGAGAAGCTGAAGACAAAGGAGTTGGTTAAGATTTCAAACTACCTGGAATTTGCAGAAGGATTTCACTAGCTGGAGAAGCTGCTGCTTTGCGTGCATGTAGTGCATGGAATTTGATAGAATCATAGAGTATCTCAAGTCAGAAGGGACCCGTAAGAATCGACTCCAATTCCCTGCTCCTCACCTAAAAGCCTGGCTCCCAAATAATGTTGGCTGTGTAACCTTAGACTACCTGATAATAGCACATACTCAATATGATATTAGACCATAGTATCACAGTATTCTTTCACAGTCCCAGGTAACAAGGATATGTGTCTACGATGAAGTAATGAAATGGTGTGGTCCTTGGTGTCACCACCTCCATTGCAAATTACTGTGGCCACGCCAGGGGACACAGCCTGACCCGTTCCAGCTGCTGTGCTGGGTTATGGATTGGTATATGTTTGTCTGCTGTAAAAGCAAAAACTCTGAAGGAGGGATGGAAATGGCATTCAGTAATTGACCTGAGTTGGACTACTCTTAACCTTTTTGCCTTTCCTCATGTCAGCAGCTTCTTAGCAAAGAAGAGAAGACTGAAATGCCAGTTTTGTTCAGCAGATCTTTACTTCCTCTCATGAGTATAAAAAGTGACAGGTCTCTTCAATTTCTGTAAGAATCAGTAAGTGGTAAAAACTCCTGCCCGCCCTGCCCACCCCTGCCTCAGATAACATATCTTGTTGAGATAGAACTGAAGTCGATAGTGTGAAATTCTAGAGACCTTATTACTTTCAGATTTCTTGGATCTTTTTGGAGGTCTAAGTAAGCTGTTCTAAAGATACATTGCATAAAGATTCATTGTAATTGCGCAGTTCATATTATTTTAATATATTTGTGTCTTGTGCTTGGAGGAAAATGCACCAGGTCAAGGTGATGGGAGTCTACCACAAGACAGCTATAGAAGGATTTAATACAGAAGTGTGGGGCTTCTACGTCTGGTATAAAGCACCATAAACTCAACCAATCTGACGGGTCTCTCTAATGAGAAGTATGATAATTTTAGGTGCTTCTAGAACTCATCATGTCTTGTCCACTCCCCTCCAAGATTTTCTACAAATGCTGATTATTTTGAATTGTGTTTAAGTGTGAGGCCTAGGTGATATTTAGAAAAAAATATTTACAGACAGTTTTTCTGAGGTTTGTAGGAAAAAGCCATAAATTATAATCATTAAAGATAATGACAGAGCTAAAGATGAAGAAAGGTTCTTTTTTTTTTTTTCTACCCCTCACTAGCCTGAGGTGTAGGTGAAGGACGCATCTAAAATAAACTATGTTGAAATAATAATAAAATATGATAACAATCTAACAGGAAACATAGATTGGGGAGGAAAAAGACCAGACTTGCTAGTTACTAATGGAATATAGATGAGAAATTATACTTGTGCAGTGAATAGTGGAAACATTGTTTTTTGCATTAACATGAAGCTTTTTTCATTATGAAGAAAAACATTCCCAATTCTGAAGAACACCTCAGTGATTAGCAGTTTCCTCCTGTTTCAGGGCTTACAGGTCAGCTCTGGAATATACCAAGAGAAGCCTTGGAATATTTATAGATCTCCAGAAAAAAGACAAAGAGGCATATGCTTGGCTACGAGCAGGAAAGATATATTACATTCTGAGGCAGAATGAGCTTGTGGATCTTTATATTCAGGTATGTTATCAACACAGACATGCACATGTTGTCAACATGGTGCACGTGGCGTGGTAAGAGAGTATGGAATTCAATATAACAATCCCAGAGACTTTGCTAACTGATGTTCTGAACATATAGTAACACCATTTATGTAATGCTTAAGAGCTACATGCCTCAGCATTTTCTGGTGGCTGGTTCCATTTTAATCTGTTGCTTGACTCTGGAAAGATTTTGGGCAGCAAACTTTCTAAGTGCCTGCTCTGTTGTAAATTCTGTGTATTTCTTCATCATCCAGCAGCTCCACCGCAATCGAATCATGTATGCCTGCTACGTGCTGGTGGATAACAGATAATAATCATCTTAGCATGCTGGCTTGTGGGCCAGATCCCCAGGAAAACAGTTGCTTTTTCAGGAAGCATTTACAAAGCATCTGAAGCTTTCCTTCTGTGGCCGTGCATAGTACGGCATGGAGCCAGTTGGAGCTGCAACAGTGAGACAGGAGGCATGTGGCTCACACACCTCGGACCCCACGCAACAACCTTGGACCTGCTGCTGCTTTTACTGCTGTGCTAACACAGACTGAAAGATGACCCGAAATGGCAATCTAGCCCTTGTGGTGGTGAAACTGGATGATCTGGAGTCTTTCTCAGAGCTGCACTGCAGCCCAGATCTGACTCTGTCTATATGGCTTCTAGCCATTCACTGAACTATTTGGGAAACTAGTTTCTTGCTTTTATACAGGGGTTAAAAATACTTCTCTCCTGCTGTAAGAGTCAGTCCTGCCTTGTAGTGCAGGATGTATACAGAACCTGATATAGTAAGATCTGAGTCTTGGCTGGTGTGTGAGTGGTACCAAACCATGATTTCTAAATAAAATAATCACATATCTGTTAAGATGTTTTGAAAAAATTCTGCAAAGAAGCAGGAAAACATAGGAAACACATTAATGTTTAGAATGTACTCAGACACAATGTGTGGGACTACTTTAGTGATTTTTATTTTTTTTTTTCTCTTGGTTAAATTTTTGAATACTTATCAGGGAAACTGAATAAATGTGCTTACAGGAAGGGACTGTGTTATAGGTCTGGTATTTTGTTTGGGCTTTTTTTTTGTTTGTGTTTATTTTTTTTTTTTTTCCTACTAAATGATTTTAGCTGATAGCCCCCAGGTCAGTCACCTGGTGGTACAAAAGCCAAATCAACATTGGGGACAACTTTCTTCATCTGTTTCATTTCCTCCAAGAGGAGGAATGTGCCAGGGACATGCGTGTGTATTCCATACTGTGCATGTATGGAACCTGGTATATAGAGTGGAGTCAGTGCCTCTCCACACGGAAAGCCTCAAAGCAGGAATCTGCCCCCTAAAAAGTTGATTGCTGTGCCAGTAATTTGTGCAAGTCATCACATATTAACATGCATGTAAACTTCCAAAAGTGTGATGCAATAGAGTCTTTACATGCCTGAAGCCAAAATAGGCTGAAAAGGATTGCTACCTTTGTGCTTCAGTAGAGAGCTGGACTTGTATTAATTGAATGCAACTTGAAAACTAAAGATCCCAAAATCAAAGAAAGACTCTTCAGCTTGCTTCATGTGCAAGTCCCCTTTCTCATTACTACTTATCCTATCAGTAACTGAGTATCCTGGTATCCTTGCTCTGGGGAGGATGCATCCTGCCTTTCATGAAGTCCTTTTTGCTAACGTGGCATATATTTATTTCAGAATAACAAGATAGTGGAGCTATATTTATTTACAGAACTCACTTCAAAGGCTTTTAAATCTGCGCAGTTTGCAATATCTAACTTGCGATCAGAATTTATTTCTGTGATAAGTGCAATTTAATTGAAATTTAATATGTTGCTGCTATGAAATGTGCTATTGGTTTTTAGAGTGCCATGTGCTGACAAAGGTGGCAGGGTATTATTGCCAGAAAAAGGGAGACCACAATGCTATGTGCCCAGGTCCTTATGTTCCTTCTTCAGCACCTGCTACTGGTCTGCTCAAAGCCAGGGTACCAAAAGGACCAAGCGTGGTCTCATAAAATATAGCCTTTCCTATCTTATAATGAGAGGCCTTACATGATCTTATTTCAGCTGCTAATATTTCTGATTTATTTTTTTTTTTACTAAGAAGTAACCAAGATTTCCTTTCTTTCCTTCCTTGTTTTCTCTTCAGGTTGCACAGAATGCTGCTCTTTACACAGGAGATCCAAATTTAGGAATGGAGCTGTTTGAAGCTGCTGGAGACATATTTTTCAATGGTACTTGGGAAAAGGAGAAAGCAGTAACTTTCTACAGGGTTTGTGCAGTTTTTCTACTGCATTGATAGTTATGTACCCTCCCATCACAGCAGGTGTTCTACAAATGCTGACCAAAAGCTGATGCTCTCAGCAAACAGTTTATAACCTATGGCAACTGAGTACTTTGTCATGGTGTTAATAGATTTCACCTGTTGCAACTCTGGTGTAAGAGATGCCTTCTGCAAAGAGCAAAATAAATCCAGGAATTGCTTGACATGACATAAATGGAAGCCTGTCAGCCCACATCTTGGGGTTCAGCAGTACCTAAGCTGTTTTTATGCATTGCAGGACAGGGCTCTTCCACTTGCTGTTAAGACTGGCAACAAAAGCACCGAACTCAGATTATGCAATAAACTAGTGGAATTGCTGGTGAATCTGAAGGCTTATGAGGAAAGTCTGGATTATGCAAGAGCATCTCTTATGCTCAGTGTAAGTTTAGGTAAGACCAATTTCAATTACAGCTGAATATTACTGATATCTCCAAAGTAAGGCAGAATTCTAAAAAGCTTTCTTCCTTTGAATTCGGTTACATTTCTTGTCAGGATTGCATAATGATACTGTCATTGCTATTTTTGCTTCCATTCAAAAAGGAACAATTTTAATGCTGTCTCTTCTAACTCCAAAATCATATGGAAAACCTTTGGTAGAGCACAGAATTAAACCTGGGATTCCAAGTCCAAACTGAGTGTTCTCGCAGCTAAGCTGTAATACTAAGGAATAATACTATAATACTGTTTCAAGGGGCCTTTAAGCGTCATATATTTTCTTCCAGATCTGTTCATAGCATTGCTGGTGAACTGACCTAGGAAACAGTCAAAAACAATAGGGTTAGTTTCCAAAATGACTGTTCTTTGAATTTGAGAGCTGTTCAACTGATTAAGAACCCTCTCACCCTTCCATATACACAGAGTCAGGTCATTTTGATCAATCTGAAAATCATCTTTTTGTCATAACTTTTGATGTAC
>WEKW01032620.1:70666-87930 GCA_013389905.1 Sula dactylatra | reverse complement strand
CTCTCTGACAAACTCAGAAGTTCAGAGTTGAGGTAGCAACAACAAGGGGTGAGGTGGTAGAACATTTATTTTTTTATTACATAGCTAAATATTCAGTAACTAAATGGATTCCTTATATGCACAGTAGAATCTCTTTAGCAGTTTTTAGAAACAGCTGACATGCTTCCATGATGTATATAACTGAGTGGTGTTTCAGACAGGCTTCCCTTGATAATACAACCTGTTTGACTTCGAGAGGTGTTTTTCATGACTCCCAGGTGTTACAGTTTAATGAAAAACAGTCTTAGCACATTGCTTTTAAAAAATTATTAAAAACAGCTAATTTTCTATTCAGATGTTGAGCTAAACTTCCTGTAATTCAGTGTAGCTTTCATGGAGGTGGAACTTAAATGTTAGGTGCTATTATGAAAATAGAGAGTAAATTGGATTGTTCTGTCTTTCACAGTGCCCTCTTCGGATATAACCTACAGCACAATAGTAGCAGATCTGTGTCATTTGCTGCTAGCAGATACGGAAGCATCCTATTTGTTGGAAATTAGGAGCCATTTTGTGCTAGATGAAAACAGCTACCCTTTGCAAAAGGATTTCCATCTGCTAAATTTTCGTCCTGATCTTTGAAGCATTGACCTCTGCACTAACTGAGTAACAGAGACCACAGGAACACACAGATGGCAAACAGAAGAAAAAAAGAATTAGCTCAAGGAAGCAAATCTTTTTAAAAATACAAGCAAGGGGTTTGTTTTTAACTTATAAAAAAACTCCCAAAGGACGGGTATGGAATATCTGCTAATAGTATATACTGCTGCTGTGTAATACTGATAAATTGTCATAAAGTATATTTTTATACATATATTTTTATCTTAATAAACTCTTGCTGGGTATCTTATTTCCTTTTCTCCCCAGAGAATTTCACTAGTATTGAGAGACTGGATTTTTCTCAGATATGGCAGATTACTGAATTGTGGCTGTCTTCCTCTAATATTGTTTTAGTTATAAGATTTTTGTTTGACTTCTCCTATGCATTATCTGTAACTTGGTTGTGTCTTTGCTTGCTTTGCTGTTGTGGTTGCTTCCCTTCTTTTAACAGCAGAATTTCTGCCATTTACCCTCAGCAATTTTGCTGCTGTTGTTTGCTCTTGTAAAGCAGAACTGTCTTACTGAATCTAATGGTGTGTATCTAGAAGTTGTTGCACCAATTTAATTAAGAGGTTCTAAACAGTTTAAACTGGTGCATTCTTTCATGGACGCTTTAAATGATTTAATTATTGTAGCATTTATCCAGCATAAGCTGGTAAGTAAATTTAATCACCTTAAGCCAATTTACTCAGTTTAACACTGGTCTGCAAAATTTTCTCCCAACTTGATCAGATTTAGAAATTACTTCAATTCTTTTTAAAGTCTTAGGGTATTCTGATAGTGATTTTTATCAGTAAAAGACTGAGTAAATGATGACTGCACCTGACTTTATAAAGTAACAATCTCATAACTATTACTCTGTGAAAGCTTAAATATATAGATTGGTATTTTTATCTGGTATTCATATCTTTCTCTGATATAAATTGTGCCTCTTAGTGAGGCTGGTAGAAGCTGTGTAGAGCATGAATCATTTGCTATCTGGCTAGATCTTTACCTGCACTCTTCTCATTTAGGAAATCAGTTTCCACATACACTGTTTCCACTATCCTCAGGCTTCAAACACAGAACTGTTCTCAAAACAGAGTTTGATAAATCAAGTTGTCAAATGTATTATAATGCAAGCAATATGACTGTTGAACAGCTTTCATGTGCTATTTCTTGGAAGTGGCTACTTATAATTAAATAACTGTGTTTCTTGGTGCTAGTTTGGATTCTGTTGTATCTTATGTGAAACCAACTTAAGACTGTTGGGTTTTTAATGATGTTAACTAGAGCTGTGTGTAAGCCATGTGTTTTCTTGTGTACCAATACAGGGGAAGACAGTAATGTTTCTGATCAGTCTGGCAGCAAGAGAGAATCCTAAGGCTTATTGAATGACTTTGAAGAAATGAATTCTCAGTTGAAGTTTCACAAGGTCATTTATCTTATTTCTGTATTTAACTACTTGTGTACTGATCAATCTGGTCAGATTCTTTTGATCAAACAGGTTTGTGCAGCTCAGCTTCTCATAGCAAACTTAGTCTTCTGGTTTAAGTCCTAACCATCTTATCATGAAATAATTCCCCAGTATTTTTGACTGTCTCTGAAACAGACTCTGACAGTTTTGTCAGTGAGCATAGAAATGTTGATCTTAGGCCAGCAAAATCAGTTTCCTGTTATGCCAGGATGCCTGAGACTAGTATAAGAAAGACAGCACAGTGACACCAAAAACTATGCTCAGTGCTAGCACCTCTGGTGTGCAGATCCTGCAAATGGCAGGACAAAATATCCAGAAGAAACTAGGTAGGCCCTTATACAAAGGTAACACTGCAGAGTCTCTGTAGAAGAATGACAATTTCCACAATGTTGAGCCAGTCACAGGGGAGACTAATTGTAATGTCCTCATCAGATGATCAAGGATGAAAACTTACTTTTGCTACTGTTAATATTGTGCTAACAATAAGATGGAAAATAACAGTTGCTTTGTGCTGATGTGGGCTGGGATAGAGTTAATTTTCTTCATAGTAGCTAGTATGGGCCTGTGTTTTAGATTTGTGCTTTAAATCAGCATTGGTAAATGTCCCTGTGTTTAGTTGCTCCTAAGTAGGGCTTACACTAGTTGATGACTTCTGCAGCTTCCCTTGCTCTGCCAGGGGTGCAAGGGTTTGACAGGGGACACAGCTGGGACAGCTGAACCCAGCTGACCCCAGGGATGTCCCACACCGTATGGCGTCATGCTCAGCACATAGAGCTGGGGGAGAAGGAGGAAGGGGGGGACGTTGGGAGTGATGGTGTTTGTCTTCCCAAGTCACCGTTACATGTGATGGAGCCCTGCTTTCCTAGGGATGGCTGAACACCTGCCTGCCCACAGGAAGGAGTGAGTGAATTCCTTGCTTTGCTTTGCTTTGCTTGCATGCATGACTGTTGCTTTACCTGTTAACTTGTGGGTTGAGATAAAGACGGTTTTTCTCGCTTTTACTCTTGATTCCCATCCCACCGGGGGCAGGGGGGAGCCAGTGGCTGGGTGGGGCTGAGCTGCCTGCCAGGTTAAACCACAACAGTCCTTTTTGGTGCCCAGCATGGGGATTGAAGGGTTTGAGATAACAGGTTTGACTGAAATGTGCTAGATCAAATTTTAACTGTTTTTGTTTAGCTATTAATCAGCAGGCTTCTGTGCTTGCCATGGGGCTTGCTCACCTTGCTGTATATTATTCTAGTGCTTGTTAGTGGCTGCTTTTTGCTTTTGTTGTCTGCTGTACTGCTGTACTGCTTATCACCTTACTGTGCTGTGCCTGGGAACATTTTGATAACAGCAATGGCCAGGCGCCTGGGCTGGCAGATGGCCAGGGCATCGCTGCTGTGCCTGTGCTGCTGCACTGGCCAGGCTGGAACTCCAGTGTGAGCTCGAGTCAACAAAGGGACTGTGACCTGTGGATGAGTCCGCGTGGGAGCAGGACACCCCGAAGCATCTGTGGCCGTGGATAAGCCATGCCAGAGCAGGTATATCTCGAAGCAGCTGTGGCCGTGGTTATGTCTGTGCTGCAGAAGGTATAACTCTGAGGGAATTGTGGCCCAAGGACAAGGCCACACGGGAGAAGGCACACCTCGAAGCATCTGTGGCTGTGGATAAGTCCGTGCTGCAGCAGGGACACCATGAAGCATCAGTGGCTGTGCATGAGGTCATACTGGAGCACCTCAGAGCGTGTGGCCATGGATAAGCCCATGACAGAGCAGGTACCCCTGGAGGGATCGCAGCCATGGGCAAGGCCGCGCTGGAGCAGGTACATCTCTGAAGGCATTGTGGCCCGTGGAGAAGGCCACGCTGGAACAGGTGCACCTCAAAGGACTGTGGCTGTAGCTAAGTCTATGCTGCAGCAGGTAACACCCCTGGAGAGACTGTGGCGCCTAGATAAGGCTCTGCTTGGAGCAGGTACAACCCTAAGGGACTGCAGTCTGTGGATAAGTCCAAGGTGAAGCAGGGGCGAGGGGAGCAGTTCATTGCAACATTAAACTCGATGGTCTGGTCCAAAGGAACCAGGGGTGGAAATTATAATGGTTCTACCTTTAAATTGTAGTAACGCGTGATTTGAGTTGCATGTTATGGGAATTACTACAGCAGAAACCCCTTGTTGCTAGCCAGGCTAGGAGCAAGGGGAGGAGTTCATTGCAATGTTAAGCTCTATAACTCAGCCCAAAGGGATCAGGGGTGCAGACTGTAATGGAAACACTTTTAAAATCTTTAATGTTTATTGGTATGTTTTAAATCACAAATAGGGACATAAAGCACTTTTACCAAATTCATTATCATAATAATACAGTTAACGTAGAGTTTATATATAGTTTTCCTTCACAGATCAAACATGTTGCCTATTAGATTGGTTTTCAGTGGTTTTGTAGGAGAACTTGAAAACAGCTCTCTGGGGCTGGGGGTGTTGGCATTACTCATTTAACAGAGCTATATTGAGGGTTGAACATTTTGTAAAATTCAATTAAATGTAATGAGTCTAGTCTCATCTTATATCCAGCAGTGCAGTTACCAAGATGGACTATGGGTACCATGTAAGAATTCAAAGGGGAGATGATGGGAAGTAGTCTGTTATCTTACAATTCCTCTCAGATGTATTTTCATTCATAATATTTCATTTAGATAATAAAAATATTATCAAAATGGAAAGTGTTTTCATCTCCCCAGAGAAGCCTCATTTTTAAAATAGATTTAATTAATATTGCATCCTGTTTGAAAGGAAGTTGGCTTTATTTCAGCTGCAGAGGTTATGGTCCTCTTGGAACATAATTGTACAAAATGTTTTGCTGCAATAGTCTGTCTGGTTTATGACTATGGCATGAAAGGTACAGAGTGCAGGTCCCCAGTGAACAATCAAGAAGAGAGGAATGTCCTATTGATTTTATTTTGATTAAAAATAATTGCTCTGAATTATTTTACAGAACAGTAATTTACTTAACGAAGAAAAGTCTACCACTAAAACAGACATATGTTCTGGGGGCTTAAGGTAATTGGATTTTCAGTCTAAGAACAGTCATACTAGGTCAAACCCAAGGTTCTTGTAATCAGTGCTCTGCCTCCAGCAGAGATGTGTTTAGGGAGAAATATATGAGGACAGGACAGGTCCCTTGTATTACTTTCTCACAGTACTCCAGTATTCCTGCAAGCTTCCAATCATTTGTGACTTCTGGACTTCTTCTATGCTTCTCCGTTAGTATCAACACAGTGTGTTGTACATTGGGGTCAAGTGAAGACATCCCACTGAATTACTGCAAGAAATAAGCTGTGCTGGGGGATGTGAACAGGTGCTTCTAGGTTTTTTGATCAGTAAACACTCAGTGCTTTTCACCATTCATATTCAAAAGAGGTTTTAAATATAATGCTGCTGTTTTAAAGAAATTGTAAATTTAGTAGTCAGTCAACATCTTTTGGGCTTTGTTTTGGCATGCTTACTGGGCTTCCATCACTTTTGGTGAAGCTACTCTGTTCATGGTGATGCAATGCAGTGGACAGTTAGACGTGGTATCATCATTGACAATTCTGAAGTCATTTTGGGTTCTATCCACATGATGGATGATCATTTGTGCCCAGAACCCGTGACCAAGAATTGGAATTTACTAGTCAAAATAACTCGTACTAGGAGATAATGTTTGTCTTTCTGTTTTGTTTACTTTGCTGCATATTAATTTCATTGGAAATATATTTTGAAGGGAGGAATGATAGAGTTCCAGCCTAGCAGGGACCAAGTCTTCTCTTTGTGTTTGGGCAAGAAAAGAATTTATTTACTTTATTCTTGTCTAGTTAGGAGTGTAAAGTGGTCAAAGATTGTGTACCCTTTTATCATTAGGTTATGGACGATAGTGAGACCTTTTCGATTTTAAGGTTGTTTTTTTATCCGTGCTGTTTACGTGCTGTGGCAGAGAGCATGCCATCGTTTAACCAACTCCTTGGGCTTGCTGATCATTTCATTCCAGTGTTCTAGTTCTTTGCCACGGGTGTACATGAAAGGCCCAACTACTACCTGTCCTAGCAGATGTGTTTCTGAGGGAAAAAAAGAAAGCAGTTAGTGATTAACACCTGTAAATGCTTCTCTGAAATGCTTACCTAAATTAGAATATTAACTTGTATTTCTCTAAGTTCCTTTTAAACCAAAATTTTCACCAAGTGATTCATTCTAGATTTCAAGTTCCATAGTTTCTACATGCTAAGATTCAGCACTAAAAGGGACTGCAGTAAGTGGGTGTTTAGTCAGATCAGGCCTACGCTATTGCCTGCACTCTGAACTACAATCAGTTTAAGGCACACAGATCTATATCTGCTCAGCCTCTCTACCTCAAGTGTACTGTGGAAGCGTTTTGGGCATCAGCAATCTTAGTGGGATTCATATGATGCTCTAGCTTGGGAAAGAATAGATTTAGTTACTGCGAGCTGGGAGTCACAATATGTGGGTTGCCACTGGCCACCCTCTGCCAATGAGCAGATTGTTTCTTCATGCCTGAACTTTTCAGCTGTGGATGGGGAAAATAATTCGAACCTGTCTTACACAAACCAGAATGTTTGGAAAGCATTTCCTGTCTGCAAGTCAAAATGATGAAAGGCTTGAGTACTATCCTTGTCTTGTCGATCCTCAAAGCCAAAGCACCTGCCCAAAATCTCACCTAAAGGAATTTTTTTTAGGAGTGTATGAATCCAGATGAGGGTATTAATGTTTCATTATTGAGATCATATTAGCACTGCAGGGAACATGTTTTTCTTGTGAGCAGTGGAAGTATTGAATTCTGATTTGCTTCTCTAAGCAGAAGTCCTTAATGAATTCTCTGACAATTAGAGGTGACCTGAAGCATCAGTTTTTCTGCCAGAGAGTGGGAGATTACAGTGTTTGTAATCTCTCTCCTTTCTCACTGCTTGAACTGCTGTGGTAATTAAAATTCCTATTCCTCTTTGAAATTTGGTTAGGAACCATGAATGGCTTCAAACTTTTGGAGGTTGAGAATTATACACACGAGTGTTCACAGAACATAATTGCATAAGCCTGTTTTCTTAGCATACCGGCATGAAACAGAAGTACAACACCTTGTACTGACAGTGACTAGCCTACAGTTATTTTATTCATGTCTTCCATTAAATTTATCTTTAGCCTCAGCGAGAGACACATACTTACTCCAAATTAGTTGCTCTGCTTTTTAAAGAAACAGCCTGTGAAATACCCCAAACCTTTTATGTGTTTTATGATTATTGCTGAAAAGGTATTAGTTCCTCCCAGGTTTAAATATCTCTGCAATATGTAAGAGATTTGACATCTTAACTGTAATAATTTATATAGCTTACTTTCTCCCATGATGCTCTGGAGCACAGACAGATTCAGGCTTGCTGTATCCAGCTCTGTCTGATCTGCCTTGAAACTGAAGGTTTCATTATACACTGGATTGGAAGATCCCAGAACAGCTGCTGTCTTCTTACTTTTGATGCATTTATTATGGTTCATTAGTGAGACTTTGACATACACACCTTGGAGAAAAAGAAATTCAAGAAAATACATCAGAGGCGGTTGGGAGAAGGCTTAAGGAATTTCTTGCCTTCAGGAGTCAATATTAAGTATAAAATTAGATCAGGAATGATTCGGGGAACATGCATGGCAGCGTCACAATGCATAACATTAAGCAGGGAGTACACAAAGTACTTGGGGTGCAGTTTTGCCGTGCACTTTCCAATTTAAGAGCTGTTGGAAGGAGCGGTCATATTCTTACCCTGCATCCTTGATCTTATATTTCTGTACCTTCCCTTCATCTGATGGCGTCTTCTTTTGGAGGCTTAGTTTGTTGGGTCAGTAGTTAATTTCATATATTTGATCACATGATTGATCCAACACAAGGGAGGCCGGCTGTGAGGGAGGAGCCATGTCATAGAGCTGCAGCCTGCGCTTGGATTGCATTGGATACGTTTCAGGGGAACAGATTCTCCTAGTCAAAGAAGAATCCTTAAAGAAAAGGTTTTACTAATGACTTCTAGGCCTGTGATATGGCATTCTGTAGAAAATTTGAGGAGGCGATCAATGATCTCTGGTCTGTCTTCTAGAACATATTACAAAAATTGTGTGAATGTGGGAACAAAAACAACAAAAAAATTTTGCTTTGCTTCCCAAAGGGGACCTGTATCGTGTTGTGGTCTTATTCAGTAGATCTTTGACAATGAGATCCAAAGCAGCCTGAAATTTTCCATTCTTCCCTACCCTTCTACAAAATTTAGTGACAAGCATGTAGAAATTTCATCTTAATTGATGGCTAAAGATTTGTTCTTTTCCAGTGAAGCAGTAATACATTCCATGCTGCTACTGTGTGTACGACTCCCTGCTATTCAATTTATTAAGGTTCATCTGTATAACAAAAACTATTAGAAATGTCAGGACTGAGACAGCATTGACGGACTCTTAATGTCTCCTTGTAATTTCCACAGACCCATAGGCTCTCATTGCTGTTTCAGAGGGTGCAGGATTACCAGAACAGAATTGTTTTTGACAGAGCTGCTACCTGAGTGCTATATATGGAAAGAGTTACTATGTAAACTACTTGCACAAAGTCTGACTTTTTGTTACTTTCTTATTACTTCTTAATACAGTAATTTGAATCTAAAAATAAATGTCTCCTTGCTCTCCTATACTGTGTATCTTCCATCAGAGATTAGTGTTGCGCTAATCCCTGTTAATATAGAAAACTTTTTATTCCAGTTTCTTCAGGATTTACCAAAGAATCTGTGGACCGTAAATCAGGTAAATCCCGTTGAAGGGCATTATCAAAGGAAATAACACCCAAGTTATTTAATTTTCCTTTTTCTTCTTAGTAATATCTTCTGGAGAATCGCCTTCTGGCAGCTCTTCCTTCCAGAGCCTGCCTATGACTCTTGCTTATTATGATAACCTGAAGTATACCAGCACTAAAATAACATGGCAGATTAATGTTAGATTTGTAGGAAGAAACACACGGAGTTCTGGCTCTCTGTGCTACAGAACTTCCCAACAACCTGCAGGCAGACATGATGTGTTAAGAAGTGTGTTTCCCCCTCTTGTAGAGCTATTGAGGTGATGTGAAATTAGAACATTAACTCTTAATTCATGATGCTGCTTTGTTCATCTGCTATGAACCGGTCATATTTTTTCTGGCCATTCTTATCTTAGTCATTTGTTTTCTAAAACTGATACCTTCCATAACATATTTCTCTTTCAACAAGTACACATTCTGCTTGTTGTAAACTTCTATATTCTCATCCTTTTACTGTGCATTTCTTAATTTATGAGTTTTTCCCTAAACAGGGCAAATTTATCTCTAACATTATAAATACAGATTTTCTCATTTAGAGGGCATCGTTTCTGAAGTTAAACATCTTGGTAACAGCCCACTCAAACCTCAAAAAAACTTCATAGCTGACGTGTCCATATAGAGAACTAAACATCTTTTCTTTTTAACTGCTGGGTATATTTTGCATTTATATTGCTTAGTTTCAAAGCCCTTAAAAATCACTACAGATTCAAACACGTTTGGTTCTTCCATCTATTTTTGCTTTGAGTGTTTAGTTTTTAAACAGCATTTTGAGGTAATTTCTACGCTCAGCATC
Organism: Sula dactylatra; assembly: GCA_013389905.1. Taxonomy (NCBI): domain Eukaryota; kingdom Metazoa; phylum Chordata; class Aves; order Suliformes; family Sulidae; genus Sula; species Sula dactylatra. Next base: position 78,203 of record WEKW01032620.1, on the reverse strand, counting down.
TCTGAGGCCAAGGACACAGAGCATGATGTACCAGGAAAATCCCACTGCAGTAAGGGAGAGAAATTGCGACTCCGTGCCATGATCCTTTGAACAATGGCCAGGCTGTCCTAAACTGGCAATCTTTTCCCACTTCAGTTCTCCCCGGCACAACTGTTCAGTGTAAGTGGTTGTCCTGCAGCTGTTACCTGTGGGCTTTTCCTTGAGGTGATTCTGTTAAGGTCAATATCCCCTGACATGCCAGCTTCTGTGGATTGGAGTGCAGTAAAGGGATGTTGCTTGCCGTATTAAAGCAGGAGTTAAAAAAAAATGCTACTGATGACATGAGTCAAACCATTTATTATGAAACAAAACCAAAATGTAGCAGAACTGAGCTGTCTAAATCTATTTACCCCAGTAACAAAGTATGGCTTGTTTCCACTCAAATCACCCAGGTGTTTATTTGTTCTTTTCAGAGTCACTCACCACAACCCTGGGCGGACAGATGAGGAAGGAGCAAATTAAAACAGGAATTTTGGAGCTGATAGCAGAGAGGAAATCACACTTACTGGCAGCATGGCTCTCCTCCTGGAGCTTTAATCCTCTTGCCCTCAGAACCACTACAGTGAGACGGCCCAGGTAGTCATTGTAGCTGAGGGAGAACTGGATGTCACCATAGTCTGAAGGAGGCTTTGGAAGCAGAACAGCACTTGTTTGTCAAATATATCTGAAAAACTCTCTCTTCACACAGACAAATGGGGGGGGGAGGGGTTCTTCATACTAGTTGTTTCTGCCACACCAAGGCATGTGAGTGAATTGTAATAGTTTTATTTATGCTGTTGTGACATTTGATAGAACCAATTAATCAGCCTTCTTGAACATTTGAATTCCTGTCTCTTCCAGGTGATGCCTGTTTCCTTGCCTCTTCTGCTTTTTTCTGCTCTTACTAATTCAAAACAGAAGGAAATGCTTTCTTACGTAGCGGTCTCCTACCTTGTGTGGCTGTTTCTGAGCAGTTGGATAATGCCTATACAACAGCTATGGATCTGCAGGTTGGTAAGATGGAAATTTTGATTCCAAATGTTCATCAAATACTTTTGCATTTGATGTATTTGATACAACATACTTCTACTTCAGCTCTACCCCTCCAGTACTTGTAAGATGACCGAAGTTCCACAATGCCAAGCAGCCTGGGATCACATTACCTCCAAGTTTTCTTTCTCCAGATCTCTCCATATGACTAGTTTGTTGTCATCAGTTAATGTTTCATTTTTCAGTGGGAAGATAACTTGGCCTAGGAGATGATGCTTCTTCTGTTTATCGACATGATAAACCAAAAACTTCAGAGTCCTTTGGAGCAACATTTTACTGGAAACCTGTACAGGAAAAGGAAGAAGAATTAATAATAAAACATGTGAGACTTTTCTGTAGCATGACTTCAAAAGAAGAATTTTTCGAAGTAGGTTAACGGTAGGTGGAGATTTCCTTTGATTATTTGAAGTCCATTTTCTTAATTTGCCTGAAGTTTTAGGTATGCAGGAGTCTAAAGATTCAAGCAAAAACAGAATTTCACTTGAAAAACATGAAGTTAGCTGGTGGTTTTTCAACTCATATAGATCTAGTGTTATATGACGCATTCACTTCCAGACACAAACGTTTAGAAATCTGTAAACATTCATTTTTCAGTTGTCTGAAACACAAACATTTTTGGTTTTAAAGCTTTTGGCTTGTGATACCTGCTCAAAGCCTCTTGGCACGGGGAGCCAAGCTCCTAGCTTTACAGCACTATAGGAATAGTATACCAGACATCTCATGACTTCTAGTTTCTAGCCTGCTTCCACAGCAAAGAAGCTAAAAGCTATGAAAGCATTAGTTCAGTGTAGGTTGCTTCTGGACTTGAGAGCTGCTGAGCCTAACTGCTCAGCCATAGTTTAAACTGGAGTTTTCATCATTCCCAGGGCAAGTCCTGGAATCCTCAGCTTTTGTGCAGACCACAAGTAAGATCAGCTCTGGAGCCACAGACTTAAGTAGGCCAGGACCTGCAGAAGCCCGCTAACAAATCCTATCTCCAGTGGAAATGACTTGTGTCTTGGCAGAAGTTTGAAGATAATTACTTTTCACAAAACATGTACTGTAGTTTGACAAGTCAATATTTTCAAACAAAAATCTGCTTCATCAAAAGGAAAAGTACCTGAAACACAAAGTTTTCATCAAACTGCGGGTTAAGGGTTTTGCGTTTTGTTTTGGACTGCAAGTAGCTTCTTTCATCGGGCAGCAAGTAGATTTTCACAAACAGACTACAGGAATCAGCAGGAGGCTGCAGCTTTCTGACTTTGATCAAGGAGACGAGGAGCCTTTCTGACTCTTGCTCATACTCTATGGAGAACCAGAGGCGGCCAATGTTGCCTTCAGGAAAATCTGTCTCACTTTTGTCTTCAGGAAGCTTGTACAGCTCTGGATTAATGGTCCCTACAACATACGCTCCAGCTTCATGAAATAAAAAACAAGCACCCTCAGATTAGTCTCAAGACTGTAGCAGGCATTTTTATAACCACTGCTGTATTAGGGAAATCACATTAATCTCTTTCTTAACAATTAATTTTTGCATAAACTTGGTGGTTTAATTCCTTTTTCCTCAGATTTGGGGGAGTAGTAGGCTTGCTGCACTTTTCTTTCTCTTATTCCTGTGACTGTACCTTGATGCTTTTGCGTATTCATTGTTGCAGACTCCAACTGGTCACTCTGCTGTTTCTGGGGACAACAATTGGATACTTCCTGAGTTACACTCATGTTGTGCCTTACAAAAGACAGGAGGAGAGGTTGCTTTCTCTGCCATGTGTGCAAGGTCCCACAGCAGTAGGAGCAGAATGGCTACATTCTGGCCCAATTCCTCTCTCTGTATAAAAACATATGTATATATAGTGTTTAGGGCTTGTACTGTGTAATGCTATGTCCAGTATGCCCCCAATAAACATGCTTCATAGTAATAAAGTTACGTTTTAAAAGAGGACCCTTAAAAAGAGTCCTGTTTTTGCAATGCCATACCCAAAGAATGAAATGATGACCGTGGCCCAGACTGAGGAATCGTGTAGGGGTCACTGTCTTCCTGAACCTGTTCTTCATTCGTCAGGTTAATCCAGTCTCGCCCATGCAGTGTTGGTGGAATGATAAATGGAATGCTTCTGGATCTGCTCAAGACAACAACAGCTAATGACTCCTCTGGTTTAAATATAGAAGCCGAACTTGCTAACAGTAATAAGTTTACTGTTTCTCTCTCACAACTTTGAAAAAGTTCTGGAGAGATGTGTAGGTAGAAAAGACAAATACCCATTGTTTTGCAATTTATTTTATTTGTATAATGCCTAAAGGTCCAGTGAGGGACATCAGATCTTAATTTTTCAGACAGATCCCCCACTTTTTCCCTTTATTCTCCTTTAGAATTGATCTTTCAAAGGAAAGGAACAAATAACAGCAGCAGCTTGTTTTACAGCCCCAAAGCCCTGCAGTAACTAACTTTTTCTAAGAGAGTCTCCTTCCTGACCTGAAGTCCTGTTGTTTAGTTCTCAGGTGCTTCAATATGAGACCACCAGGAATGACCCTGGAACATAAGCCGAATCTGTCTAGGTAACAGATAAAGCTATCCATGCACCAGTTACACTTGAATGTATTATCTCTTTGACATAAATCAGAAATAATCATTGCATTCATAACTACAGAATGTATTATTTTCCTAAGGGAATGAAACAGAACAGGACTGATGCTTTCATATAATTTGGGGGTCTCATTTATTTCTGTACATGTATATATTCAGATCACCCCCTCATCTGATATTTGACAGCTCAAACTAAATTACCAATAGCGTATGCTTTAAAAACAAAAATATGTACCTTGTCCTTTTTAGTTGAATTTCAGAAGTTGACTGATCCTGAAAAATGGCATTTGCATTTGTCATTTTGACAGGACCGGTGAGCTTTTCATACGAAAGGAGGCGGCAAAATTTCTTCCAGAGCAGATATGCAGTTATTCCAATGAGAACAAATAAAAGGATCCCTCCTATTATACCTCCAGCAACAGCAGCTGCTTGTTCTGTTCAAATACAGAAGCACATAACGCATCATAGGAGGATCCAAGTTATGTACATTTTGGGGGTAGACAGAAATAAAGCTGACAATTTTATTTGATTTACATTCCAAAATGATTTTTAAATGAAACATTCCACTCAAGTGCACATTTTTGTCTTTGGTTATAGCATGATGTCGTACATCTTCAGGTGTTGCATTGGCAGTGAGAGATTAGAAAGTCTTCCGATACGCTGGCAATGACTGCAATGTAAGAGGCTATAGACAGGGAAAAAAAACCCAAACCCAAGGAGTTGTTTGGGCTCTTACTTTACATTAGCATAAGCATTTACCTTAGCATGGCAGAAGGGCTAGAGCGTTCATAACAAGAAAAAGAAAACCCAGGAGCACCTAATACAAAAGGTACCATTATTTTGGTTTGCTTTGTTCTTCCAGCTATTCATCTCCGCTGAATTGAGACTAGATCCTGGCACAAGGAACAAAACAAAGCTCTGGTTTGTTTTCTTCTAAAGATGCATGTGTTTCCTGGTCTGTAAAGTCAAACTGAAGTATCCATTAAAGCTTGTTTCCTGAATCTTGTTACTTCAGATAAAACCAAATCTTGTATAATTTGGGGTTTGTTTTTTTCTTCACTAGTAAAATTGAAAACTTAATAAATATCTTTAATATGAACATGGGAACTTCTGTTGTGATAATTTCTCTCCAGACCAAGGGCAGACAATTGATAATGGGCTTAGTTCTTTGTTTCCTGAAGTTTGCTGTGTACGTTAAAGGCTGGAAAGACCCTGCACCTTATACTCCGCCTGTCTTGGGCTACCACTAACTTAGTACTGGTCCATTGAGACGTGACTAGGTCTCAGCTTAGATTTGATCCTAGCAGAACATCCTCCATCTGAAAATGAGCCCAAACTGCACAATTATCTTCCACTCTGCAGCCATGGGAGGCAGCTCAGGAGCAGCTGAGTACTGCGTATTGCCAGTTCTCAGGGTCTCTCCTGAAACTGAAGCAACAAAGCGACCCTTACAATTGGTACTGACTTTTTTTCCCTCTTCTCTGCTTTTAGGTGGAGATAACTATGATTATGCTTTATTCCTTTCTCCTTTTTATCTGTCTGTGCTTGGCAGATACCTTGCAGTTAGCCACCTCTACACGATGGTAAGTACAGACAATACAAGCACAAAATAATCGGCCAACACTAGTCGTAGTTTTGCATAAGAATTCAGAACTAATTTGATACAGTTTATTGATTAGAGCTATAAAGAGTATAGGAAATGAGTTGCAGATACATGTATTACTGATCTCTTTTATTGTTGCTGTGTTGTAATAAGCGATATGAAATGTCCTTCAGCTACAGGACACTTATGTAAATACCTTGTGCTATAAACTTAACCTGGCCGTAGTGCTTCAAAGGCCTTTTTCTGATCCTATCTCATTGTCCTGCCTTTGGTACAGTCACAGGAGCCAACTTATTTTTGCAGCTCCCCTCCAGGTGTGTTGCCTTAGCTCTCTGCAGGAATTGGCTGGCTGCCTCCCCATACTCACTCCTGTCTCCTAGCACCACCGAGCTCCCACCCTGCTCATGGCTATTCCGCAGCAATGGGCCCCTCGCTGTCCTTGCAACACGTACAAGGGCTGAATAGGTTTCAGCATTTAGCCAGGCTATTAATACAGTAGTATTAGTGCAAGACTTATTCTGAGGAACAGGAAAAAAAGTACTCATTTGGTATGGGTGAATATTAATACAGAGGCAAGTCTGGCTGTGCTACCCTGGTAACTTAATTTTCTTTCATAAGAATGCACAGTATGAGGAAATGCCTAAGAAATGCAGTCCTGAGCATGAAAATTCTGTGTGTGTCTTCCTTTTAGTTTTGTAGGACATGCTCGAGTATGTCTTCAGTCAGATTGCCATTTTATTGCAGCTCAGAAGGCCTGACAGAAAAAATGCTTTAGTTTAGTGCCCATGAATGTAATAGAAAAGAATGGTTCACTTCATACAGGTGTACTGTTAACAATACAGATGTTTATATGGCTGGTGGTTTTATTGTCTGATGTATAAGTATCTTAAAGGTAAACATTTCAAGTAGGCTCCACAGGGCTGTCTGTTTAACTTGTCCCCTCCATTCCCAAGTCTTCAGTGCTCTCAGCAGGAGTCCTGTGTTCCCCTGTAACCAGTTTGTCACCATTTACCACTAAGGACAGTAAGCCGAGGTGTGCTGTAATGCAACATCTAGTACGGCAGCTGTGCACTAATTTTGGAGTAAGAGAACTTCATTAATAAGTCTGATGTACTGAATTTGTTCACTGCAGAACGATGTTAAGTATTTATGACCCATCCACTACCATTGGCTCAAATTATGCTATTTTATATTTACACAGTGGTAGACATAAGGTAAAGTTTTACCCAGTTCAGTAAAGCTACCTGTGATTTAATGAGGGTAAGGAGAATTTGGCTCACATTTAGTCCATCTTATCTGATTAGATCAGCAACAGAACCAGTAGCTTAGGGCATAATGTAGCGCTAGTCACAAAATCAACCCTTGAAATAAGCTGAATCCATTGTGTGCAGGGAAAAAAAATGTGTCTCTTTCAGTAACTATCTGTCATTGTGAAAAATTGATGTGTGGTGTTCTGCTGCGGGACAGGATCATGGCAATTGGAGATGGAAGAGACCTGTTGGACCACTTCCTCTCCAGGTGGCCTGTGCTGGAGGACTGTCCACTGTAACAAGGTACCTACCTTTAGTAAGTACAGTAGTAAGTTTTTACAGTGCAAGTACTGTAAAAAGGTTTATCCTAGCACAGAGAAATGTTGATGGTCATCATCTGTCTCCTTTGAGATTGGATACTTTTTGTTTAGTGTCTGGTGATACGCTTTTCATAGAATCATTAAGGTTGGAAAAGACCTCAAAGATCATCAAGTCCAACCATCAACCCACCACCCCCAGGCCTCCTACACCATGTCCCCAAGCGCCACAGCTACACGTGTTTTGAACACCCCCAGGGATGGTGACTCCACCACCTCTCTGGGCAGCCTGTTCCAGTGCCTGACCGCTCCTGCAGTAAAGACATTTTTCCTAATATCCAATCTGAACCTCCAGCTTGAGGCCATCTCCTCTCGTCCCATCACTAATGACTTGGGAGAAGAGACCGACCCCCCCCCCCCCCCCCCCCCCCCCACCCACGCNAGGCTGAACCCCCCCAGCTCCCCATCAGACTTTATAAGTCTTATAATCTCCTCATAAGACTTTTAATAAGCTTTTCTTAAACTTTGCAGTAAGCCTTTTGGAGTTGTGACCAGGCAGTTCTCCATCAAAAGCTTTGATATTTGTTATATTACAATTTTACGTTTATATATATATAAATGTAATTTATAACATACAGAAATACTATATATAAATACTCAGACTTCACGTTTACACTACAGTAACATAATAGCATACATATTTTTACATGTTATAGAAATACTACATCTATTTACCTAC
>WEKW01032620.1:25092-70297 GCA_013389905.1 Sula dactylatra | reverse complement strand
CCCCGCCGCTCTTTAAGGGCTGGGGGCGGCCCCTCCCCGGCCCGCCCCCCCCCGGCCTCACGGAGCGGGGGAGGGGGGCTGGGAATGCGAGGTAGATGGGGACGTCCCGGGTTCCCATCGGGAAAAAAAGGCAAGGGATTCATCCGGACCCCTCCCGGGACCCTCCGTGCCCAGCCGGGCCCCCGCCGCCAGCCCGGGAGGGACCCAGGGAGGGACCCCCCCACCCCTGCGGGGGGAGGGAGCTGGGGGAAGGAGCAGCCCTCCCACTGAATCAACCTTCTGCCAGCCCTGAAAAAGCCTCCTGAGACATCGGCTGTGTGAGATAACTTCGAAAACTGCTGTTATGCTCCCAAAAAGACTTCGATATTAGTAGCTTAATTCTGAAAATTGGGGTGGGCAAGAAATCAGCGCGCACTCGTCTCAAACTTTAAGCAAAATGCATAAGCACAAAAGAACGCTGAAAGTCTGCTTAGATCTAATGGCTATCACAGCCTTTCCTATTTGTATTTATAAATGTAATGATCTCTAATCTCTTGGGTGTGTAATAAACATAACCAAACAGATCTTAACTAGCAAAATTACTCATGCATAGTTGGGAAACAAAATTATTCACCTTCACTACTTCTTGCCTGCTCACGCTCGCTTCTTTCTCAGCCAGCACAAGAATCTATACCTTACATTTAACAACTGCTTGTATTATACATGCTTGTTCTGCTCACAGCTGTGGTGCACATTTGCACAGTGCTGTTCAATCTAAAAGCCAGACAAATGCCTAGGAATGAAACCAGTGGGATTCTAATAAAATATTATCCGTTTCTGTGGAATCCCAGAATTCCTTTAATGGTAGTTAAAATGTCCCACTCTAGATGTAGTGTGTTTAGCTTTTTCTATTCATTTTTGAGTCCTCCATAAATAAGAATGTATTTAGATCATTTTTACTCTAAAAAGAAAAAGCTCCATGTATTTCAGTTTTGCACGTTTAACATAGCTATTACACAAATATTGCAGTCAATGCTTTTGCTATTCTTATTTCTACGCTGTATTAGTAGTAATATTGATGTATTGATTTTTTTGCTCAGCAGTTTTGCACTTGTCAGGATAATCTCCGTAAGCAAGTTTGAGACAACTGAAAGGTTTGAGTTGTGTGGCAAGACCAACAACTGCCTGCTTTCTGTTACAGTGTTCTCGCTCGAGAGCTCACTTTCATGTCTGCGTGAGGAGTGGTAAAGTTGCTGTGAACATCTGACTTCTTTGCAGAACGCTACCGAACAGTTAAAATGATCCTAGACAGACGCGCCATCTCCCAGGCAAGCTGCGGTGCTTGTGTCGAGGGGTGTGAAGTGTGTACGCCTGGGACAGGCACTAACCATCCGCTGATTCAGCTCTTGTTTCAGGGGATCGGGGGTGGGATGGGCTGAGCTTGGAGGAATTAATGGTGATGTTCCTAAGCAGGGAGCTTTAATTTTGATTCTGTGCTGTACCACAAACCTCCCGTCCTCTAGTCTTTCTGTGCTGAGCTCTAGCACCAGCGGGAAATCAAAATAAACACAGGATGTGAGGAACGCAATTATATCCTCCTTTATCTCTGATTACTAACCTCCTTCCTAGCCCTAAGTCTTTACAGGTTCCCTGTTTCATCCTATACATTACCACACTTGAAGGAACTGAAATTAATATAAACCAAACGTATAAATACTGCTTGCCACATGTCTGAATGTGTCTGCCTCCAGCCCGCAGCATAGGAGAGCCCAGGAGCAGCAGGTGAAGGATGTCTCTCTGCATCCACTGCGTGTCTGATTATGGTCCTGATCGCTTCCAGCCAGAAGCTGGTATGATTTCCTTTATTCTTTTAAAAGCCCAGCTCTACGTTCAAAAATAAGACATGCAGATGGGCAGATCAGCATTAAGATAATGTACATCTGCCTTCACATACTCTAACTTCGCTATTTTATCAGAGAGAATTCTGGAAATGTCCGAAGAGACTGCCTGCCTAAGTTTGGCATTTTAACAAGTCCGTTCATTTCAAGTATATAGTATTGCCTTAACAAATACATGTTCTGCATATTCCAGCCTTGCCCAGGGTTGATTCACACTCTCTGCTTCTCAGTTCACGCTGTGAATATTTATTCAGTTGTTTTTCTCACCTGCTGGATTTCAAAAATAATTTTGTTTTCTCAGAGAGAGTTATTTCAGGAACAGCTGAGAGCAAGCTGAGAGTTTAATGGCTTGTGGACCTAGATATTGTATTATAAATATTCTAAGTTTCTAGTGCATTTTTTGTAACGTAACATATACATTTTTCGGTGTGCATATCCAGCTATCGCTTCTTACAGTAAAAACTTGGCCTTTAAAAGGCCACATTGAAATTCCACTTGTAACTACAAAATCATATTTACTGTACTTCAGGATAATCACCAAGACATCCTAGTTTAGAATACAGGGTTAAGGGATGCTGCATTCTCCCCACTTTTTAATGTTTTTTGTAGTACTAGCAACAAAAGTAGGGAGTCGGGCCCCCAAGTAGTGATACATATTTCTTAAGTACGTTTTCCTTCGTGTTCTGTTTTTCTAACTCTGCTGGCATGTTCCTATCATGTTTTTTAAAATATACATTCCCATGAAATTGCATAGCTCATCATCTGGGAAGATACCAAATACTGTAGTTTTCACTGTGTACATCTGACACCGCTTTGCTTACAGGCAACTTCCTTGCTTTGGCGGTAGTTAGTCTTGTTTCGAACGCTGAAGTGATGGTACCATTTTTGTGGCTGCTCCGGTGGAGGCTTTCTTCTGGCTTTTGGCAAAGCCGCAACTGATGCTGAAAAGACAGGACGTGGTCACTGCAAGAGATGTGTAGGAAAGGTCAGCCTGAAAATCTGCTGTAATGTTGCTCTTAAACCCTCTGAAATACAGAAGTTAGAAAGAGATTATAGTCTTTCAAGGAATTGATTTTAAAAGTCAGAACACTCAAGCTAAGGAATATTCTGTCACAAAAGAGTTTTTAAAATGTGTTAATTTAGAAACGGTGTTGTCACGTTGCTCATGAGGCACCAACTTAAGTAACATGTTTGCATCATTTATCATATGATATTCTTATAATTTCCACTAGGGTGGGTGAAATTGAAATGTATGTATTTTTTTAAAATTGGATATATTTTGAAATATTTGCCCGGCACCTTTTGTACCATTCCGTTTACGATCAAGTTGACTGCATGTAATTACTTAATGCTGTTTGTAGGAGCGCCTCGTGACAGAGAACAGAGAAATACTTAAAGAAGGTACAGCTGTAGAATCACAAGCATCGGTAGATCCTTCTAATGATAAGTAATTCTAGCATAATTCAGTTGACAGTTTCCCTCTGAAGTCTAATCCCTACTCTTAAGGTTACAACAGATCCCTTTCAATGAAAGGATTTTTTAAAATTTTATCTTTTAAAAAAAAAATTTAATCCCATTTGGCAGCCCTAGAATGATCTTTAAATCCGGGCATTTTAAGTGAAATGTATTCAGGTTCTTCTGCCTTCACACCCGCTTCCTTATACTTGCGAATTTTGACTTTCACCCTGGTGGTACCTTCAGCTAGAATGGTGTTGAGAAAGAGGTAGGCTATTTTTCCAATTAAACTGTGACTAATTTTATTGAGGCTGGTGAATCAGTTGGGGGCATAATAGATTAGGGCCTGCAGGGGGCATTGAGGGGCACCCTAACTACAACAAATAGATTACATCGAGAAGTGTAATTGTGAAAAGCAGAAATAATGAGTACTTAGAATTTCTATAGTGCCTTTCATTCCCAGGCTCCTGATTTCTGCACCGGCATTAATTACTGGTAGTTAACCATCACAAAAGCTTTTAGAAATAATAGTTATTGTTAACCTTATTTTATAGATTGTTTAATATCTGGAGTTCCTCCAGATTCACACTTGTGTAACTGAGATAAGAATTTCTCCCACAATCTACTGTTGGCCTTGGACTAACATCTAGTTCTTAGCTTTAGCAGGCTACAGATAATTGACTGTTTCAGAAAAGACAATGTGGAAGAAAGATCTGCTCTGTCATAAAATATCCTTTGGATTCATTCTGGGAGTCATTTGTTAGTTTCCTTTCAAAAGAAAAGATGGGAATGGGAGAGTGAGTGCATCCAGAAGGGAAGGAGCCTGCCAGAATCGTTTCCTCTCAGCTCTGCTGTTGAGGTAGTTGCCTTTAAGCACTCTAACGCTGAGTGTCCCAGGCTGCAGTCCAGAACAGGCCTCCCAGTAAAATTACAGATATGAAATGGGGACAGAGACAGGGCCAGCATGGACAACAGGAAAAAAATGTTCAAAAGCTGCCGCGTTTGGTGCCTCGAGAAGGGCCTAGGGAGAAGGGCAGCAAAAGAAGAAAAGGCTGGGGGGGAAAGACAGCATTAACCTAGTTAAGGGGTTTGGATTCCTACTTTGGTATTTCATCTGAGCCCTGTAAAAGCCCTGGCACTGCAGCTGACCTTGAGATTCTTCAGGGAGAGGCAGGCAGAATGCTTTCTGGACCTGCGCAAACCTGCCGCCTGAGTGTAGCTGCCCCATCAGCTTCCTTCTGGCTCAGAACTGGTCAATGGAGCCTTGAGCACACGAAAAACGCTTACAGCTGGCACAGAGCATGCTGTGCAAGGCAGGTGGTTTTCCACGTTTTGATTCTCATTTTTTGCTGGGTATTTGAAGTCCCTGACAGACGTGAGCACACGATGCATTCGCTTTCTCCTTAGGGCCTTCTTACAGACCTTTTCAGCAGTGTTGCAGCAGTGTTATAGTCTACCTGCTGACACGAAAGCATACACAGGTAAAGTCTGCATATCAGCACTTGTGTAGAACTCGGAATGCTTCTCTTTTGTTTACCTTTTCCTTTTGCTCCTAGTATGCTTTAACTGTTGGTGTTGCCTAATAACGACATTTTCGCAAGCTACAGCACCACCTCCTGCCCAAAGCTGGGCTTTGTGGTGAATCGAAATAGCAAAGCAAAAAGTTCTCTTAAAGGTGACTCTTCTTTTTTTCCTGTATGAAGCAGAGTGCAGAAAATGTTAACTTTTATTCCTTTCAATTGACTTTTCCTTCCTGTGTTTTACAATAAAAAATTTCAGAAATACCAGGTCTGCTTTTACGGGAACATATTCTCATGGTTGCGGTGTGGTTTTGCTAGTGTAAATTGCATTAAGAAAGTTAGCAGCTGTTGCTGTTTTAAGAAAAAGCAGTACAAAATGTTCCTTTAAAATGACTTTTATTAATAAGCTCCAAGTTCACAGATGATGTGCACAAGGCCTGTAGAGATTTTTGCCAAAAAAATGACTTGCAGAGGTCTGGCTTGCATGGCTTTAAAGCTTTTTGGGGGCAATATCTGGCTTTTTGTTCCGGTTTTGTACACCACCTAGCCTTGGTAATAGTGACCTAAACTTCGTAACTTTGACAAGACCTTGCAAGATTAGTTATGTACACATGCAAAATAAACTTCATACAGCTGTAGCAATGAACAACAAACGTTGCTCTAAGGCAAGGCAAGACTAGTTTTTATTTTAGGCAGTGTTTCCTAACTCTCACTCCCTCTGGGACAAATAATGGATTTAGGCTAGACATAATGTAAATAAGGTATGAGTACTCTAACACAAGTGGGGAGGGATTGCTGAGCAGGCAGATGAACGTGTAGATAAGAATGCATCTTAAGATTTGGGTGCAGTGCAGGAAAGCACAAAATCATATATTCCGCATAGCAATTATACCGTGTGTAATATAGCCCTAATTGATACAGCCGGCCTTATGGGATGCAAACTTTTAACTGAGAGCAAAATCTGATATTTGTTTTTGGGAGCATATACAACTGAAAGCTGAAGATCTGTTTGCTTTAACTTATGGTTGTTTCTGCAGGCACATGCACCTAAAACGCTTCATGTATAGCAACAACAGATTTACAGATGTCATCCCGTACATGTTTGTGTTTAAAATAAAACAAACAATGGTGCCCAAAAGCCTGGGCAAGACTGTAGTGAGATCTTGAGGGTCAAGGATGTAAGAAAAAAAAAATTGAAAATCCTGATTGTAGGGAAAAAAGAATAAACTTTTCATATAATGAAGCCTTTATTTCATCTGCATAAGTGATCCCTCAGTCATTGATTGCACAGTGGCCAGGAGACTGCAGGGCGGGCACCATCCTTGGGCTCCCACTGCTGGCTTTCCTTTGCAAACTGCCGCAGAGGGCAGCGCTGAAACGTGACTGACGTTACCTGGACCCAGCTTCTGGCTCTGCCAGAATAAAAGCTTCAATATGATCACAGAATCCACTAGGAGACCATCCTAATATGCAAAGGGACTTAGTAGAAAAAGGCACTGTGTCAAAGTTCTTATACTGCTTTTGCAACAAATATAAGGAATACCTGATACATTTATGGAATATTTGGTACTGATATTTGGTACTATCTGGTACTGATAGTGTCTAGTATGCATCAAAAACACATAATGACCTCTCCTAAATAAACCTAATGCAATGGGATTTGGCTCCAAATACATTTAATTCCAAGTGATATCGATCAGCTTTAGCCTGTGCATGAATCCTCGATACAAAGGGTTAGAAATTAAATCAGGTATAGTGTACATAACAAGTGTCACCTGGGCAACATCACAGCAGCTATGTGAACTATTCAATTGGCAGCAAAAACAAACCAAACCAAAACAAAACAAAACCACCCCACAGCCCCAAAAAAACCAAGAAGGGTTCATCTTAACTCCAATCTGATCACAAATCTAGGTTAAAGCCTAGCCCGGAGGGGCCAAAATAAACTGATGTGGGCATGCTTCACGCAGTAATCACTAGAACCTCGACTGCTGTAGCAAGAATTCTGCACACTCTTCCTGTTGTTAGCTCCTCACTTAAAGTATATGTGAAAAATGTTCTAGAAAATGCAAAAAATATGAGAAGGATGAAAGTAAATCTTTCAAGCTAAGAAGAATCAGTGTCATTCCCACAGATATTTTTGCCTTGCTTTACTCAGAAATGTAAAGTCTGAATGCTATAAAGCAATATTTTTTTCCCTAGGAGCTAAGTAAGCCATTTCTGTCCCTTTCCCAGCCTGGGGCTCAAACGGTACGTTCTGTGGTTGAAATGCTAACCTGAAGGACACTCGCCTACCATTAGCCAGCTCATTATATAACTTTAATTGTATGTATGGAGAAGAACACTGGGTCTTAGGACTTTAGTGGATACCTTGTTTTCCCGCTACCAGTGTAATTTTTCCTTAAAGAGAATGAACAAGGTCTCTGATAATCTATTGTTTATTTGGGAACCAGGGGTTGAAGGATGGGAGAGAGTTAAAGAAGCAGATTTTCTTTAGATTCCTGAGACCTATGCATCAGAATGTCCATGAGCAAAGGTTACATAAACTAATAGATTAGAACAAGATTTAGTTGCATAAACACTGTTACTGCATTTTAATCTGTCACAGAGTCAGCCCTGCAGATTATTGCAGGCAGAGCCAGCCTGGGGCTTACGGTCCATCTCGCTGGACTGCCTCTGGCACTGGATACACTGGAAATATCATTATTCCCTTGCTGGGGGGCTGCTCTGAAATCTGTGTGTACTACTTTACAGGTCTTATTTTACAAGCCTTATTTAATATACAGTGCTGTCGCCCTCAGCTCGCGTCTAATTTGGAATGTCACCCTGGTATATTAGTTGCATAATAATTTTGTCTCTGTGTCATTTAACCAAGGGTCATGCCTCATATGAGGGTGGTCTGATATAGACAGCCACAGGGACTAGATCCAGATCCTCTTCAAATTCCCCCATCTTTCCTGAAGCCTCTGTCCTCCGTCTCTCTTCCTTCCATCATATTCTCCCCAGCATATCCTGGATGAGCCTCTCAGCTCATCTGAGAGAAGTCAGGGAGACCAATATAGGAAGGCTCCTGCTGTACGAGGGAGAAATGGGGACGGGTGTGCTGCCCGAGCATATTGTCCAGAGAGAGGGAGCCTGGATTTAGGAGTGTTGAGTGGGCTGGAGCCAATCCACAGGCTGTGGGGCCAACAGACAACTACATTATGACGACTGTGATCTAAATTGTTTGGGAATATTCCAGATCATATGGGGAAACAAAAACTTTCTTGGAGCTGCACAGCTATGTTTTTTTAAGTGCATCAGGGTCAGAAGTTATGGTCCCAGGCTGCAATACTTTCCTCTTGTACAGTGTTTTCCTTGGTGATTTCCCCAGCTTTTTGCTGATACCATTTCCTCATTTTACACCTGGGAATTAAGGCACTGAAGTTCAAGTCTTTATTTAGATGCTTGGATTCCACTAGGTAGAGCTAACTGTCTCTACAGCAGGCCTTGGTGGACAGAGTGTCTTGGTGGATGAGTCACGTAGGACAGAATTACTGGCGATTTCTCAAAGTGTAATGTTTTGTACTGGTTTTTTTCCGGGAGCAGGCCCCGGGAGCCCTGCTGGCTTATGTGGTGCTGGCTTGCCTCCTTTCCAGCTGAGAGTAATGGAACAGATGGAAGACTAGCAATGAAATGCAGAGCAAAGCTAAACATGTGATTAAATTCTCAAAAAGGCCAAAGCCCTTATTGCATGAAAGGCAGCTTAAAGCTACCCCAAAAATGGCTTGAAGGGGTTTTTTTTGTGCAATTATTTATTGCTTTTTGCTACTGGATATTAAGCATCTGTAGAAAACAGGGGAGTCATTCTGGTGGTTTTGCATGGGAGGAAATGAGATCTGGGAAAAGGAGAAATGAGAGTAGAGTGCCCATGTGATAGTTCCTTGATTTAAGACGAGATTTAAGGTTTCATGTCATGAAATCTTTGGTTTATAACAAAACATGCTTAAAAGAGGGATCTTGTTTGCATTCTCCATAATCAGCTGCTGTTCTATTCATTCGATAACCAAACAAAAAAATAGTGCTGTGTAGAGATTTGCTAAGTCTTTGAAATAGGTGAGATTGCTTATATCAGCAGGCTGCCTGGTAAACTGCCAAGGCAAAATGAAGGCAAAAGAACGGGCCTGCTTTGTTGAGAAAGCTGCTCTTAAATCCAAGATGAAAACGAAAAGCGATGACATGGCTCAAAAACACCAGTTTTCACAGTACTAAAAAGCCTGACAGCTTTAAAAAAGATTAATCCCACAAAGAAGAGTACTACATCTGTGTTGCTCCTTGAAAAAAGTCATGTTCAGTAGGGTTACAGCATTATTCCCAAGAAAGATGAATGTAGATGACCTTTTAGATTTCATAATGACTTTATGAAACCAACAGATGAGATAAACCCACACAAATCATCTTCCTTTTCACAGAAAAATAAAATTGCAGAATAGAGGCTTATTCGTAGACCATACTTGTTACAACTGGGCTGTCTAACGAGCAGTTATCTTCTCCCAGGCAGAAGAAGCAGAAATCAGCATGCTGCTCCCTAGATATAACCACTCGAAATGTGTCTGACAGCTGTTTTTTTTTTTTCTAAAAATAGATATACAGCCCCCCCAGCTGGCATATCCTTAATTAGATGTGTAATAATGGCTTTTTTTTCTGTTGATCTATCTATCTTCAATATATAACAGTGGAGTCCTTAAAGAGTAAGGCTGTTACCCCTTTTTAACAGTGGCTTTTTATTAGGCTATCGTATGTATTGTAGTGCAACTCAGGCAATAAGGATCTCCAGGGGAAGGAGTCTGTCTCAGTTTTTGTAACACGGAACGCTCATTGGATTAAATGAATAAACCACCCTTAGAACAGAGACTGGAGCCCAGTCTCCTGTCCCCATACTGACTAATGGCTAGAAAAGATTGCCATGTTCATTCTCGCTTTTTCCCTAATTCTCAGTGGATCTTCAGGGTCTTAATGCCAAGTGTTGCCTTACGCAGGCTAAAAGTATTCACGCACGCTAGCCCGAGCAGGCTGTTGTACAGCAGTCAAGGCCAGTCTGAGTTGGTGTGGTTTTACACACCCACACAAAGCCCCACGTCCCCCCCCATGGATTCACACTCTGCCTCAGCACTAGTGCTCGTCTAACCCTGCACTGTCAGGTTTTCGCTGTGGAGTCTGATGAGTGCCAGGAGTGGTAGGAGAAGGGGAAGGAATGCAAAAATAACACAGACTGGTTTACGCTTTGGGGAAATGACGGTACAGGTAGGTCATGATTCTGAGGATTGTTTGGACGTGGATACCTAAACACGACTTTCTGGGTCTAGTTCTTGGTCAGTCAGCACTGGGAAGTCTGAGAATTTGAGAAGAGCCCATTTTCTTAACTCCTGTATGTGAGAAGATGGTCTAGTTGCAGATAGATTTAATAAGATAAACATTTATATATATAAATGGCATTGCTTTCTGAAGTAGAACATTAACATGTGATCAGATGGATTCTATCTGTAAATTATCTTTGAATTACAGCTGCTGCATGTTTATCAAATTTTAATTTGAAGTTTTTGTGGTATTGCTTATCTGAAAGAATTGCTTTCCTTGTAAAATTCTATGTGAGAAATAATTGTGCTGCTTAGGTGAAATGAAAGGTGGTGGTCAGTTTTATGTTTTCAGACAGTCTCAGATGCTTTTCACTTGCCTCAAGCGTGTGTGAAAACCCTTGCTGTGGTAGCTCCTCTACTGGACTGACAGGAATTATTTTGGGTATCTGAGCATAAGCAAAAACTGAAGACCTGGCACTGCATACAGAATGCAAATTTCAGTAAGGGGCTAGCAGTATCGAGAGCGGAGAGCTTCCGACTGGTTATAGGCATAGTAAAAGCTAAGTTTTGGCTCTGGTGAATTAGTTATTATCTTGAAGGCTCTCTCATACTGCACTAAAGTGCTGTTACTCTTCAGAAATGCTCAAAAATACTTTACAATGGAGATATCCGAGACCCGATCCAAATTGACTGTGGCAGATGACATTCAGGCACATGAGCAGCGTCACCCACAAGACAGCATAGCGTTCCTGGAGGGCTGCGTTATTGTTGGAGACTGGAACATACGCCAGAAATGCATTAAGCTAAAACCGGCCTGGTTGCAGGCACAGTTTCACTGGCTTTAAGTGGCTTTAAATCAACAGACAGCAAATATCGGCCTTCCAGGGTTTACATACAGAGCCCCCAGACAGATACACAAACAAATTGCAAGCAGCGGTTTTGTGAGTCAGCTCAGAAAGGCACTTCCAGCAGGGCACTCTCCCACCGGGGGTCTTGAACCTGCCTCCTCAAGGAGCAGCTCTGCCAGAGCAGAGCTCAGGAGGTTCAAGGCTGACGGAGGAGCTCAGCAACCGCAGTCTCAGCAGGTCCAAATCGCCCCACCTGGCATGAAAAAGTTACTAGAAATGACAGCAGTCCAGGCAGTGCAAGAAAAGGCTGTAGGGTTATAAATGGGAAGGGGTGAGAGGAGGACTTCAGCACAAGTTTTTAGGTCTGGTAAGGAGGAATCAGGAGATCAGGATGGTTTTCCCACCCCATACTCTCTTCTGAAGAGGGGTAGCCAGCCAAAGTGTGGCTAGTGAATTTTAGGTTAGGCAAAGGGCTTCTGGACTAGGACTGGGCTTCTTCTCTTTTGAATGCAGAAGCCCTGATTGCCTGGATGGAGGCTGGGTGACAAAAACTGGCCTGCAGGTCTGAGAGCTCTGCCCGGTGATGCCCTTCTTCAGCAGGCAAGCAGAGCTTAACTGCCTTTTCCCACATGATGTGACTCAAAGTAATGGGGCTGGTGGCTTGCTTTCTTCTGATCTTCAAGCACCCAAATCAGTAAATAGTAATTTTGAAAGCTCTTTTTCATGGCTGGGCATGGGACTTTAATTTCATTCAATTAAACAAATTCTCACAGGTTTAAACCCTGGGTGGAGTTCTCGAGGAAATATGAATGCTAGTCAGGCTGAGCAACACTGGCAGAACTGTTCTGCAAAAATCCTGTTGAAAAACAGTTTCCCTTCTTCCCAAAAGAAATTCATCAACATTGTCTGGATTTAGCCTAATGTATCTGTAGGCTATTGACTTCTCAGTTTCCTTTAATTGTCAACTTTGTTAAAGAAAGATGCAGAATAAATTCTCCAAATTTGAATTTGAGACATCTTTACACCTTTTCTCATTAAATGTAAAATGAAGAAGCTGTATGCCAGTCACATCGTTATGGATGCCCAGATGTGCAGCCTGTTGAGGTAAAAGTTGATCACTAGTATCTGTCAGTAAGAACATTTTGATGATTTTTAATGAAAATAGTCAACCTTGCTGGACATACCAAATCCAGGACAAGAGAGCCATGCAACTTCCTGCTGTAGAGGGTTTAAAGAAAAAGATAAATGCAACATTATCCTCACATTGTTTCCTTTATATGTTCTTGGGACATCATTTGGGCAACTTGGGACAGGTTTGGAAGATGCTTTTGACTGGAAGGGTCATGCACTGAGTTGTTCCACAGCTGGCCACTGGCGCCCATGGAACAACGTTGGAACAGCTACGAGTGCCAGGAGCGTGTCGTATGTCAGCCAAAGGTCTTTTGCTAGAAGAAGAAAGGAAGCAAAATGCTGTAGAGTTGTCCTCTCCCTGCAGCACCATTGCAGTCCCGTACCACTGCGGGGAGAGTCAGCTGGGCATGACCCCGGGCGCCAGGAATGCTGATAAGAATGCTCTGGAAGGGTCAGGTTCAAGGAACTTCTGTTTCCGGCCTTGCAGGAAGGATGCACAAGGTCAGCACAAACAGCTGACTTCAAGTGCCGACTCTGCTTCAATGCTATAATAAACACGGCAAGTAAAATAAAGCAGCCGGAAAGCTGCTGCTGACCCGTGCATGGCTGTTAACCCCTGAAATGCTTCCTGACTTGTAGCCCGAGGGAGTAATTGCGCAGCGAGCGTGCGGGGGTGCGTGTCTTAGGAACAAAGCCTGGAAGCATATAGAAAATTACTGGGTTTGCAGCCCATTTTGAAGACTCAGGGAGCAATCTTGTGTTCCTAAATGCATCAGGAAGGGGGTCTTGGTCTCCCTCTCCCAGCTGAGCTTGGGCACGATAGGAGGGTACTGGGTGAAGACTTAGGAACAAAGTGAGAATGTGCTGTATTTTACAGGAAAGGTATTAACTCCTTCCTGAACAGAAAGAAAGACAACTTGAAAGGGTTATTTTCTGATATTTTGGCATCCTTCTCCTTGCCCTGTCAGAGACCCAGCCAGCCTGCCTTGTGTGAAGCTTTAAATGGAGGGGAACAGGCCAGAAATAAAAGCAGCTCACCATGCAGAGACAAGGAGTGGTGCTTGGGAAAGGACCGAGTGTAGCAGCTGATAAAGGTGAGTGACAGAGGAGATTCTTTACAGAAACAGGCCATCCTGGATGGGGACAAGACTTCGCCGGCCACATCTGTCCTTGACGTTCCCCAGTGCACCATGGGTCACGCCTGGCAGCTTGGAGGACCTGGATGCCTGTGTCCTCGAGGCGGGGTTTCCCTGCTGGGGGAGGATGGGAGAGGGGATGCTCAACAGCAGCACCCTCGGGACCCTGCCAGTGCCCACGGTCGAGCCCCTATGTGAGGCCGAGCGCGAGGGCATGGTGCTGCCCTCACGCTTGCGTGCAGCGAGGGCCAGCCTGGCCGCAGCCTCCTGCAGCTGAGCATCGCCCACGGGGTGCAGAAGCCCAGTGGGGCAGGTGGGCAGCCGTGAGCCCAGAAGTGCCCGCGCCAGGCGCGGGAGGGAGGGCATGGCTGGGAGTGTGGCTGCCGGGGCGTGGGACTGGCGGGAGGGCAAGCAAGCCCGCAGCTGCAAGCTCCCTGATGGGCGTGCTGATACGTACTTCTTTTTAAAGTCACTTTGGTTCAACTAAGATTTATTTTAGTAAGTGGAAACAGGTTCTGGAAAATGTCTCGCAACAGAAAATTTGTTCTAAATTGTGTCCTGTCCATGACAAACTAGATAAGTATCTGTAGCATGCTGCTTTGTCCATTTCTCCCTACTCCGCAAAAACATTCCCACTCTTTTCAATCCTTTGGGACGTCCTTGTTCCCAGTCCATGCTTATACAACTGATGCATTCTGGATTCTGGGTTTTGCTGATTTTTGGTTTTGGTTTGTCTGTTTGTTTTGGTTTGTTTTTATTTGTTTTGTTTTTATTTGATTGCTTCGGATTACCAGAAGCAATGAGTGTTTCCTACTGGTGATTTCACATTCACATGAGGGTAGAAATTGAATGCACCCAGGGTGGCTTGGCCCAGGTCCCAGTTCCCTTGTACACCTTTTATAATTTTCATTTTTCCCTTATCATTGCTATGCTCCTCCTCTTCCTGCCCCTCTTTGCCTCCCCTCCCTGTGCTTCCCTGGTGGCATTGCTGGCTCTGCACAGGCCCAGTTTCTCTAATCAGATGAAGCCGCAGGATTATCTCTCTCCCTCCCTCCTAGGCTCCATTTTATTTCCTTTCCAGCCAAAGGGGGAGGCAGGAAGGGGCATCACGTCTAGGCAGGGGAAACCCCATCTCCCAGTCTCCTGCCTTTGATGCTCTCTAACAATCCCTCCTCCTTCTCCTTATCATATGCTCACCTTAGTGTCAACAGCATCAGGCGGATCAAGGAGCCCAGATTCTAAAGGAAATCTGAACTCTTTTGGCTTTTGTTCTCCTCAGATTTCTGAGCATCTATTTTAAATACCCTCCAAGTAACTTGGACAGGGAAGCTGGATGTGCAATCTCTGAGTAGGGGGAAGGTAAGGACCACCGAAGTCATGTATTGCCCATTCTCTCATCTCCTGTAAGGACACCGAGTCCTCTCTGTTTTGCCAGCAGGTCTTTGAGAGTAACAAAGCAGATGAGGGGAAGGGAGAGGAGCTGCACAGAGACAGACCCAGGCTTCTGTAAGCGCTGTGTTGGCAGCAGGGGGTTGATAGCTGGACTGAAAAGCCCAGGAAATTGTAGTTTTCTCTTTTACTGAAATGATGGGAACTATGGCTCTGAGCTTTAATTGAATTTAATGTAGTTTTGCAGAAGGTGGGGTTTTTGTGCTGGTGTCTTTCACTTAGGTGTGTATGTATTTGTCTTTTAGCAAGTGTTTCTAGAATATACTTGTCACTCTTTCTTTGGGGAAGAAAACCCCCCATAATCCTATTCATCTTATTCCTCTGCACATCTGCAAGTTTACGAAGATGCTTTTTGTTTATTTTCTGTGTGTTTTGATAAAAAAAACAGTAAATTGTATGGCTTTACATTGTTACCTTTTACTACTAATCTGCCAGAGAATGGTTTCCCTTGTTTTTTCCACCATGTGCACCACATGGTTTTTAAATGCCTAAGAAGTGATATCCAGCACTAGAGAAAAACTGAGCAGTACTTCAGTGCCTTCTGCATACCAGCTCTGTTTTACACTCTTCTTTCCTAGATAATTGATCAATCACTATTTAGAATGACCGATAAAATTTTCTCTTAAATTGAAACATGTCTTTTCCAAAGTCAAAGATTTTACTTAGTTTGGCTTTTTATTGTCAGTACAGTAAATGCTTTAAATCAGAAACCGTATTAGAAGAGTGTTTTGTGCATATGTTGTAGTTTATAACCTCCTATGATTAAAAGTAAGAAATTGTGATGCACTTTTGGGTTTTAGGGGAAGAGGTTTAAAAGGGATGGGAGAGAAAGCAGTAATTTCTGTTTAGAGAACTCTAAGCATGAAAGGTGACTGGAAAGATAACCATTGAATAAACATATTTTGTAAATTGTTGATCTTGTGCATAAATAAGATGAACCGTATGAAGATCAAAATCTACCTCTTTTCCAGTGACTCACGCTTCCAAGTAATCATCTGATACAAAAATATCCATGATATCCTTGCACCAAGACATTGATTAAAGCTTGCAAATAGTTGTTTGCATGTTTAAGGTTAAGCATATGTCTGAATGTTTGCAGGACCTAGATTGCAGTAAGATCCAAGTTCAAAGACCTCTGCATGGAGTCTTTGTGTAAAAGAATTAGGTTTGGGGAAGGTTTCATTTATAAGGGTGGATTAGATGAAGGCTTCATGTTTTCATGTTGTGGCTCAGTTACTTAAAACACTGATTATAGGGTTTGGCTGATTTTTACCATCCAGACAGTTTATCTTAACTGTTCCCTAGAGCGAGCTGCAATTGCAGTTTAGTTTCTCTAACAATTACCTAGGACTGCATAAACAACAAGAGCAGTAAACTGCATATAGCCTTGTGATGTCTGAGCTGGTTGATAATACCAAATGTGACAATTCCCCATTAGATAATCATACCAAATCCACATTTTTCCTTCCATAGCAAACTATACATATTCAAAATACACTTGAAAAATAAGAGTGTATGAGGGAGAGTGGAACAGACAAAAATTGTTATTGATGATCATTTATACTTCAGAAGTTTAATTTTTCTTTCTGTTAGGGGCAATGACAAAGGGTAAATTGGAGGTAGCTTTAAAACGCTCAGATTAGCAGAGGCATTTGCTGTACCAGTGAGATAATGTTACACCTGTCTGCAGGCTGGTTAGTTCTGTGCAGAACCGCAGCAAAATCCTCTTCCTCCTTCAGCAACTCCTCTGGAGATTAAAGAGGCTGAATTCTCCGTTCCTTTCCCCGGTAGTTAATGTTTTAAAATGAGCATGGAGTGTACTTGACTGGTCCCTTGTATTTGGATATTGCAAGGTGTTATACAATTTGCAGGAGAATGCAGCCTAGGAAAGATGCTTTCGAAGGCTCAGGAACTAAAGAGAGAGCTGTTAATACTATTTATTAATTTTCTGTGTTGTGTAAGTATTTTTTTCAATGAATCAGAAAACCCAAAAATCTTATTTTTGTTATCATATGCCATAGTTTTGTTGTTGCAAGTGACCCTCAAGTCATTGGGCAATTCTCTTACTTCCTAAAAGAAACAGAAGTTTCTATCTTTGGCAGATGTATGTGATATTTCATTGCTTGTGGTCCCAAACCATTCTGGCCCAAGAACAGCATTGCATGATTCAAATGGCTGCAAATGATGTTACACTTTACTTTCCTTGTTAGCCTTGCACTCTTCCCCCCCACCCCCCATTTTCTCTGACCACAAGCGACACCGTAGGGTTTGTGGGGACTGGCCTTTTGGTTAATTCTTGCGGTTTCATTGTACACTAATAAGAGGGGGTTTTTAACTGGTGTAAACTGTAAAGCTG
Source organism: Sula dactylatra (assembly GCA_013389905.1). Lineage (NCBI taxonomy): Eukaryota > Metazoa > Chordata > Aves > Suliformes > Sulidae > Sula > Sula dactylatra. Next base: position 53,189 of record WEKW01032620.1, on the reverse strand, counting down.
TATGCATATACAGTGTCCTATGTGAAAACACTTCTCTTTGGGCTATTAAAATTCTGGAAGGTCTGTTTCCGTGGGGGGGAAGGTGGGGGCAGTGGCAAGAGAGAGATCTTTTCCGTAAAAGCAAAAAGAGGAATAAAATAAAAGGAATGAAACAAAGAAATAAAAGAGGAATGAAAATAAATGTTGGAGTACAGTGGTCAGGAATATCTGCACGAGGGATGCAAAGAGAAGGCAGTGAACCGAGAGATCCTAAATGGGCCATTCTCCATCATTTGAGGCGATTTTTCTTATGGATGTGTTATAACTGTTGAGTTAATCTAAAGCTATGCAGCTGATAGTTCATATGCATGTTAAGAATTGCCCTTTAGGAGTATCCTCTTTCCTTTACAAAAGCTGTTGATGTTCTTCAGAATAAAGTTTTACTCAGAGAAATTATCTTTAGCAACAGGAACCATAAAAAATCACTTTGGGGCTGCTTAGGTATATATATTCAGAGCATGGGAATAGGGACAGACTAACTAAATGAAGTTGACATCAGCCAAGTCTCTGCTAGTGTGGTGTTGAGCGTGAGCATTAAGCACGTGAGTTATATCCAAGCCTCATTCTGCACCGAAAAAGCATCGATCACCTTTAAACTGGCCTGTTGCTGCGTGCATCTTCGTAGTAGTACGTCTTCCAAAATTATGGCTTAACTCTTGCGCCGTGTAGATTTAATACAAACCAGAGAAAGGAGCAGGAGTATTTCTGCATCTGCAGAACATTTGCTAATTAAGCTTCAGCAAGGGCACTCCTGAGCATGCAAATTAAGGTTAATGGGATTGAGCAGTTGTAAGACCTTCATTTGACTGCAGAGCTTTACTCAAGTCAACAGTGCGTAAGACTGACAGAACCCAGTTCATCTGAGCTGAACTGAAAGATCAGACTTCCTTTCCAGCTCAAACTAAGCAAACCTGACATGGAAATCGGAGAGATAATGAATGCGCAAAGCCGCCCTAACTCTTCTACACTGGATTTTTTTTTTTTTTTTAGACTTTTAAAATTATTTTCTTGCTTTCTGCGAAGAATCTGGTGGGAAAGTTCAGTGTTTGTGACTGAACAGGGTGGGTGGGTATGTCTTGAAACATTGTCAAGGAAAAAGATACATCTTGTTTTAGCAGTTCTATTTGGCTCTCAGTGGCCTCTGAGCTGTGGAAGCAGTGGAGCGCTTTTGTTGTTTTAGTAACAAGAAAGGTGCTAACAGGTTGGAAGGAAACTTCTGGAGTTCACTGCCTCCTTCATACGTATCACCTTGCCTGTAGAATACAGGGATCGCTTTTGTAGTTCCTTTCAAGTCATTCCAGTTTGACCTCATTTCAGTAAAAGGTACAGGTTCCACTAATCAATTAAACAAATTGTTTAATATTGCAAAATGGTTGCACATTCCAGCTTCTTTTGAGGCTCAGAATGAGAAGCTGTATGAAAAGTTCTCATTTGCAATGATGGATAAAAGCAAAAAATTATGAAAACAATAAATAATTAAAAAATATCATTGAATAATTCAGTTTGGAAGGGACCTTGGGAACTCATCTGTTCGAACCTCCTGCTCAAAGCAGAGACAGGTATGAGGTCAGATCAGATTTCTTAGGATTTTGTCCACTTGGGTCTTGAATATGGTCAAACCAATGTTTGAAAAGCAAAGAATTCTTGTAACAGAAACTTAATTCTTTATAATCAGCATCTTGTTGCTAGCGGTTATCAGCAGATGCTTACAGAGTTGTCCTCAGGCTGTCCATGTCGTACAGGTGGGATCTTCCTCTACCCCGGTGATAATACGAACCTGCATTGTCTTGCAGCTCTTGAGTTGTTCTGAATTTATACCTCCATATTTTGTGTTTCTGACCTTACTAAATGTTAGTAAGGAAGTAGAGACTTCTGCAGCTCATTTTGCGGTTGAGATTAACCAAGAGGAGGGGGAAACTTGCTTGTTTACATAGAGCAGGGTGTAAACATAAGTTCTTGAGGAAGTTCTTCACATATTCGGATTTGACAAAACATTTGCGAGCTTTAGTCTGCTGCTTTACTGTGTCTTGGTTTTTGTCTTCTTAAGGTCTCTTGTGTCAAACAAGCTTTGGATAGCATCTCGTGAGCATGGGCTCTCCTCTAGCCAAGCTCTAATGTTTTTCTTCTCTCAGTCCTGAGAGAGTAGAGAGATGCTCCCTTTCATTCCTTTCAGATGTTTTCAGAAAACTATAGACAATAGTTTTCCACGTAGGTCGGGTTAGACCACAGAGTAATTGGGACAGTTGCTTTTTTGAGAGAGAGACACTACTCGCTGACATAATAACCGTTATTTATGACGAAATATCAGGTTTGAAAAAGAAACGTATTCTTCCTAGTTCCTCCCATATTCTTTGTTTCTATAATTTCAAAGCTAGCTTATACTGCAGTTGGACAATGGAAACTTTTAGCAATGCTATGAAAGATGATTAGATAGTCTTTCTAGTCCTTTTCAGTACTCACTCGACTATATGTGTGTAGCACCACTTATCCCTGTGGATAGAGATTGCCAGTTCTTTTCGGCTTAAAGGATATATAAAAGACAGCTTGTGGTGTGAAGCGAAGACTTAAATTTGTCACAGAATCTCTCTGCCTGAGAGATTTTCATGAAAGGTTCATCGTAGTAAATAAAAGCTTGTAAGTGGATGCAGTACTGCAGGACAACATGGTCTGCAGTTGAGACAGCTCTGCTTATAAAGGTATAATGAATCTACTTATAATAAATCATTGCTACTTAATGTACCATGCATATATAATATGCATGTTATTAGCATGCATATTGTAGATACAATATATACATATGATGCCTAATTTGAGAAATTCTGTTAATACTGGTTTTATGTATTTGAAATTCTTAAGATTACTCGTCCTCACTTGATGCTGGGAAGCTGGAGGAGGGGATGCTATAAACAGATGCTTCTGAGGCATGGATAGAGTCTGAACTTTACCGGTAAGATGAGTTTTCTGCAAGTGCAACAAGAATTTCACGTAGAGATGCTCTATTTATTTCTTTCAAACCAAATATTACAAAAGAAGGGCCAGAATACATTCTTCTCAATGTCTTACACTTAATAACTTTCATTCTGGGATTTCACAGTGCTCTGCAATCATGAATTAAACCTTTAAATACCTACATCAGGGGCTTCTGCATCTAATCCCTGAGTCACAGATGAGTAAACTGAGTCACAAAGTGAGTGGTTTGCTCAAGGTCATACAGTATGTCAGCGAGCAGAGACAGAATTCGAAGGCAATTGTTTCCTCTTTCTAATCACTGAGCAATTGTTTTTTATAATCTAGAAGTCAGTTTTCTGTCAGCCTACAATCTAGAAGTCAGTCTGTTCGCTACCACTACTGAGAGCAACTTCTGGAGGTAGATGGATTGCCTTTTTGAATCTTTTTCTCCAGTGTTTTGTGTACAATCCATAAACACTGTCATTTAAATAAACAATTAAAGGGGGTTTTGTAGACCCTGTGTAGTGTTCAATCACAGGGAAACATAAGGGAACAAAAAATGAGGGTAAATTTCTAGGTCTTGCTAGATAAATCGCCAGGGTTTTTTAGGCAGGAAAGAGATTTAACTATTGCATGAACCATCTTTGATCGTTTTGGTGAGGTATCTTTCAATCTGTAAATATTGTCTTCCTTTATCCTAACAGAGATGTTTGGAGAGCTTCAGATTACTGTTACTTTTGTTTATGCCACTGTTATTCCTGTTTGATGCCGCCATAGGAATTGCCATCCTTCTGTCCAGGACGATATGTGAACATGAAAAGCCGCTGTATTTGCGGCTATATCTAGTCAGTATTTTTAAGGCAGATCTGAGCTTGCTTTGTCTGCCGCTGTACCTAGTTACGAGGCTTTGATCTCCGTCAGCGTACCACTGAGCCCAAATGGGCGAGTCTTTCTGGGAGGCCGGGCGTGTTAGACGGAGGCTCAGCTCCGCGCTTTTGGCCACCTCCTTCCAGACAGCACAGGGCACGCTAACTGTCCATCGACTCGCACACGTTGTGGGACAGAGCTTTAGGTGTTGGATGCACGTTCACTTGTCAAGGTGGAGTATCTCATTGCCCTCCTATTCAAAAGTAACTAACGATGGTGCTGAATCCTGAAGCTAAAGCTAGGCTGTCCATAGGGCAGGGAGGCTAAGCCAAGCTGAGTTCATATCTTCCCTCTAACTGTTGCTATTAAGCTTTCAAGCAAACAGCAAAAATAATGATTTGAATATTTTCTAGTAAAGCACATGAATTTACAAGTAGATATTTTAATCACTTAGCCAGTTTGGGTGGAGTTTGTTGGACATGCAAGCTGCTGGCCTCTTGTGAAGATTGCATTAATACGTAGCCGTGCTCCCTTGCTGTGAGACTGGAAGCAGGCCGTAAGCAGGCTTGTGGTTTTCTGTAAGAGTTTTTTAAGTTCATGATGCTCCACAGGCGACTGTGATTCACACAGTTTGCAGGCTTGGGCTTCTGATGGGTAGAGGCTTGTTGAGCAAGCCAGGGCCGTGTGCTTTTGCAGAGTTGCAGGTCAGTGGGTTTGGTTTGGGGGGAGTCTGTTCAGGATTGAAGGGTGGACCTAAAAAGGGAGCTCTGAGGAGGATGAGTCATTCAATACCAGACTGACCCTGCTCCCTTCAAACTGGTACATGTGAAGGAATAGGATTTGATCCTCTGCTGTGAAGAGGAAAATGTTCACTAGTGTCTGTCTCCCTGAAATAAGTCCAAATGTAGATAGGACACTGCAAATTTTGTGCATGAAAGAGTAATTCCTAAAGAAAGTATGAAATGTTTTTCTCACAGGAGTTTTGTACTGCCAGTGGATATCAGTAGCCGGTAATTCTTAACAGCATAAACCTGGCAGCTGTATTAACAGTTTCATTTTGCGTAATTCTGTTCTGCTTAATTCAGAAAGACAATTACATTAATGTACCACTTCTGTAGGCACACACTGTTCACTGTAAGCATGCTTCTAGGTCAGTGTTGCCTGCTGTCATAATATTTGATGGTTTAGGGTTTTTTTTTTTAAAGCCCCAGCTGCTGAAAACAGCTGATTACATGACCATATCAGCATATTTCATTTGTAATGAAACAGTTTTAAATCTTCTGACTGAAAAGACAAACTTTAAAGTGAGCTGTCAAATACTAACAGTGAGCATCAAATATGACTCTGTACAATATCTCATATTTTAGCTCTGTCACATATATTGTAGGGCAGCTTGTAGGTCTATGTGCACATGGAGACATAGTGGGAGTAATGTTTTGCTTATGAATTCCTTCTAAAAAAAGATCAACATCCTAAGAGATCTTTGAAGTTGTTTCTGGGACAGGTGATTAAATAAAGGGAGGTGGTGAAGAGGACACGCACTTGCACAGTGCATCATGTGGTGGTGTCAGGACTACATCCCAACACACGCCTCCCTTGTGATAGAACGCACCCCTCTCACGTTTCCCAATAATTTACTTACAGCCTCATGTGAATTCTCCTTCCTAGGAACTTAGTTAAAGTTGTCATTAAAATAATCTCCTTTGGTTCACCCTTCTCAGGCTCTTCTCGCATGGCACTCTCATTTTAACCTTTTTCACTTTAGAATTTAGAGTTCCCAGCTCTTCTTTCCTGGCTCAGACTCTACCAGGGCTGTGGGCTGCCCCTGCTGTTTCCTAAAAGTGAATGATCATCCTCTTGCGCGACTTTTCTCATGCTGTTGGGATAATTGTGGACACAGTGGCCTTGCCATTCTGCCTTGAGGTGAATGTTTGAATCTATTCACTTTCTGACACGGCAGCTATTTTATTATCCCCTGGTGAGGTCACTGGTAACCAGGCTGCCCGTGGTAACTTCAGCGTTTGGGGGTGGAGGTCTCTGTGTGGGTCCTCAGTAAGGAGATAGCTGAGGTTCATTAATAGTGAAAAGGGGACTCTTTCCTTTTCGTTTTGTTGCCAATCAATGCAGAGAGGTGGCTGTCCAGTGTGCTCAGCTTCAGATGGGGAAAAGACAAAGTCCTTTAGAAAAGCCTGATAGACAAAGTGATAATTAACGGAAACGAAAGAAAAGCTGTGACTAGTCAGCTTATATGTACGTAAAACACACACGATCTATGCTTTTGCTGTGCTGTGCACTCTCATAAGTCTTCTGCTCTCGTGTTTTCTAGGCTGTCAAATGTTCTCCTTTTCCTACAAACGAATTATGGTCCTGGTGACACACACCACCGGTGCTTCTAGTGGTGCAGGACTGAAAAATAATTCCATTCATTTGCATACACAGTATGCACTTGTCTGTTGTGTGCACCTGATGGTATTTGTAGATGCCTGGATCAGCCTGTCCTGTAGATTTGTCTGATACTTGGAAAAATATTTACAAATATACTTCCAAAATATTTACAAGAGGACATTAGCAGATTGACCTGAACAAGGCATAGTTCATTTATATGCTATTCCAAACTGGAAAGCCTAAAGAAAGATGATGGATTAAAGGTTAAGTAATTGGGGTCTCAACCTGATTCTGTATTAATCTAGTTGCATTGATATAGTAGTATTTACAGAATTTAGAGAAATTCCTTGAAGTTCCCTGATGAGTGATACCTTTCCTCTATTGTAACTCCTATATTTCTTCCTTTTTCTTACATCTTACTGAAATAAAATAACAATTGAAACCACCAAAAACCCCTAATCCCAGACACTTGAATCTGTAAGCTTTATACCATGCTAATCCTGTTTTGCCAATGCCTTTCAAGTGGTTTGACTCCCTCCCCCTCCCCAGCCCAACATTAGATGTTAGTGATTACTGTTAATGAACTATTTCTTTCAGGGGAGGGTGGTTAGGGAGAGGCCATCAGGTCTCATAATACTAGTGTGTCAGTCTTCGTGTAAGTGCAAAACAGATCTTTCTTATCTTGTGCAAGTTACGGGTAATTCTCGATGTGGGCAAGCAGGGACAAATTTTTAGACATGACCATACTCTGTTTTTTTATTTTGGTGGTATAAGCCTCTTTAAAATGAGTACAGCTCTAAAAGAAATTAATGTCATATTAGATGATGTTCCTTTTTATGTCATTTTACCATGGTAAGCATCTATCTTAAAAGTTCCGTTGTAGATGCCAATAAGGAAGACACGTTGCTTAAAATATCAGGCCTGAAGAGAACACAGCATGAATATGTTGCATAGAGTCTGGTACCCAAGGTAACTCGGCTGTTTAGGCAGAAATTTAGTTATTTCTGTGCATGCTGTCCTGTGTCCCAGGCAGGCCGTCAGCAGTGTTTATGGCTAAGTGATAGCTGCCCCTTAGATTGTAATTAAAGTTCTGTCATTTTAACCATAAACTGCTCTTGCCTTTCCAAATTTATAGCCATCGTGTTTGTAATAAGATTAAATAGAGTTAAGAACCTACATATAGCAGCCTTCTATCCAAGTAAGTCTGCTAAGTTAATTAAAATCACACTACTCTCCTTGAATAAAACAAACACGTTTGTCTTGGAGGTTGGTGCCATTGCAGAAATTCTGTCTTTGTCATATGAAGCTGATTATTGTACAGGTTACCAAGTGCTGATGCACAGCGGAGCCAGAATGATGCAAATAAAGGAGTGAGTTCTGGGCAAAGACCTTGCAGCGCCCTAATGCTGCATGTCTTCTCAAAAAGTGCTAGTGCTCGCCTGGTCAGTACCCAAAATTAACAGTCATCATCCAAAAATTTTGGTATGGATCAAATCACCTAACTCTTCCAAATTCTACACTTGCATGTGAAATGTTCTCACCTCTGAGACTTGGCTCTGATTTTATCACTTATTTTGCAGTCAGACGCTGGTTTTATAATGAAACATTGATTTGTGGGTTGACCATCACAGTTGTATAAAGCAAAAGTAAACTGTGGAAAACTTAGAGAAATAAGTCTTTGGCATTGCATGTATTTTTCTAGTACATAGTATTACATTTTAAATGAAATATCTCTTTGTCTCTTTCCAAATTCTGCAACTGACTTGTATTGTTTAACATGTTAGGCAATTCATACTCCTTCACAATACGTTTAGTTTACTCTAGCAACACAGTACTTGTGAAAGAGCATAGTCAGTGTTGCATAACTTGCTAAGTTTTGGTGCAGATTTTTGCTTGAGACAGTACTCAATTCTTTAAAAAATAAACAAAAAAAAAAAAAAAAAAAAAGTCCTTTCCTGGGATAAAGGATCCAGCAGCTATGTTACTTTTACAGCGTTTTGTAGCTTCTTTCTTTGCTTGTTGGAGGAAATGCAAGCATGGCTGGATTTCTTTTGTTATTAACACTTCATCTTATGTTAATATCGTAGAATCCTGGAATCATTAAAGTTGGAAAAGACCTCTAAGATCATCAAGTCCAGCCGTCAACCCAAAGCCACCATGCCTCCTAGACCATGTCCCAAGTTACTATCCTCGTTATGAAAACTATGATTTGTTTTGTGGATGTCTTCTTTATCATATCACTCCTTTGAAGCCTGCCAATGCAGGGAAAAAAGCAATCACTAGCAAATGCATAATATACATAATGCAAGAGCTAAATACAATCATACTGAAATATCATGTGGTATTATTATATTACATGAAAGCTTGCTGTACATATTGACATGATGGTTAGGAATTATTCCACTTTATATCCACTTGTGTTTGTTGCCAAAATTGTAATTAAAAGTACATGCATGGAATACAAAAATACTGTAGAATTTTGGAATCATAGTTGATTTACCGATGAATGTCTTTCAATTGATAACATACATGATATTTAATATCCTGAGACTAAATTTACTAGTGCATTAAATAGGTCGCAACTTTAATCATAAGTCACAGCAAAATACACATTTGTTGCTTTAAAGTAGTTCAGTGGAATTAGTGAAAGCAGCCAGATCCCCTCATAAGCTATCTGAAGCTAAGCCAAAAATGGTGGATGTTAATTCCATTTCTATCCTAATCCTTTCTCCACTTGTCTAACAATTTTCTGTACATTCATAGCAGGGTATCTGCCCTGAAGTTCATGCTTCCTTGTTATTCAGCTGCAGATTTCCTTTGAATTTCCAAAGGAAAATCTCTCAGATCAACTCAGAATCTACAATAGGTATTTTTGAATAAAATTACTTTTCTATAAATTATGTATTTACTTTTTAAAAAGCAAAGTTAAGCAAAGCAGTCTTCTCTGCCCAACACGCACAAAAAAGTAGTTTCAGTCCCTAAGTACCCACTAAGTCAGCTGTGTTTACATCCGTGTTTCATGTGGGTCATCCGTTCCTGATTAGCTGATTCGCAAAATACAATGGCATTGACTGACTCTGAACACGGTTCCGTGTTTGGGGTTTTTGGGTTGGGGGTTTTCTGTTGTTCTTTAGAAAGTTGGTCACACCATTCCCGGTACCTGCCCCAGCCCCTCCCTGGCGTACGTGTTGGTATAACCATCCGGACACTTCTGCTTCCCGCCCCTTCCCGAGTCACCAGCGGGATGCAGTCTGCATGACCTCTCGTAGGAAGTACAGCACCTCTAGTGTGTGTACATGCAGTGTGGTGTCTCTTCTGGAGGGATGCATATGTACGTGTTAGAATTTTTTTGTATCCCGGGGAATCCGTGCCACCATTGCGTGTGTGAAATGTAGTGTGGGAAGGTGGGTATGGGTTTACATGCCATTTGCAAAGTTCTAGGAAGAAGGGCTCTGCATGTGGAGGTTTGCTCTGGGTTTATGCCATTAGCAAGCTTGCATTTCTGCAGAGGGGGGTGGTCTTCTGTGTCCTCCCTGGGCTGATGTTAGCGATCGGTGTGGCTGGATCGATCTGATGTAGTGAGAGCTAAGCCAGTTTGAAAAAAAAAGAAAAGAAAAATCAGGGTCAGCAAGCTGATGTGGTTTGTGGCACACCTGCGTGTTCGCTCATGCTACTGTGAAATGCTGTGGCAACGCTCGGCTGCAGCAGAGGTGAGGAAAGGCCAGGTCTACCAGACATTGATTTGTTCTGCACCCGTCACCCTCCATGCAGAGCTTCACGTGCGCAAGCCTGGCTCACGGCCCTGCATCTGCCAGGTGGGCAAGGTGTGCTGGTTGTGTAAGGGCTCACAGAACTTTCCAGAGTGGGGAAAAGGAGCAGGGAATGGAGGGAGAAAGCAATAGGTGGTCTATAAATGGGGAAGTGTCCAGGCTGTCTGGAAAAATGTAACTTTGGATTTCAACGTGATGAGAGAGCGCATTATTCTAAGGAAAGCTGATTCACTTTGTTTGAATGGGGCTTTGTTTTCTTTTTTACTGTTTTTATCCTCATCCTTTACTCTGTCCTAAAGTAGCAGGTGAGATGCTGCTTTACTTAACTGGTAATTGTTCCCATTGTTTTTAAGGTCCAAAAGTCATAGGATCGTTGTTACAATTGTGCTAGCATGGAGCACAGGTCTGTCTGAGCAAAGATGTTCAAACGCTGTTGATAGTTGCTGGTTATGATGTTCCATATGTATTTGTACATGTGTAATAGCATTGGCCCATGTTTGGTCTTGATTTCAGCTGCGGTTGGAGTCTATGCGGGTGGGGCAAAAATAAATTTCTTTGGAGTTCTCTTTGAAGGTTTCATTGCAAACATCACACTGGATGTTGTTTTCAGTGATGTCAATATATTTGGACTGTTTTGTTCACCTGAATGTGTTTCTTCACATTCAGGTGACGAATCAATCTCAAATTGCATCACTTCTTCCAGTTACAGACATTTCTGCAGCGGTGCTACATAAAGAAAGCAAATAAAGGTTTGGGTATCTGTGTGTATATATATGTACTTGAACCTCGTAATCTTTATGAGAGAGCTCTTCAAAGTTTGCACAGCCTTGCATCATCTGTAACAGGATAAGTTTGAAGCTTCCTTTCACCCGAGACTCAATATTTGTGACTGAGTAATGTTGTAGTAAATGTTGTTTCATCCCAGTATGTGTGAGAGCCTTTGCAGGTGTTGTCTTTTAAAGAGGTTAAATGTAAGGTCTTCACCTTGCAGACAGCTATGCTCTGGTGTTTAACCCTATTGACTCCTTTGAACCTATGGGGCAGGCTATACCCGTATGTGTAAGTGGCTGCAGGATAGGTTACATGCTGGGGGAGTGTTTTAAAACGGTCACTTTCCCAGTTCTTGCTTCTCTTCTAAGTGCTGAGTGAGATTGAGGGCTTTTGAAAAACATGCAGAAATACATTGATGGCCAGCCTGGCAAGCAGTGGTTGCTTTTGCCTGCAGCTGCACTCAGCAGTGCCTCTAACCCAGGAATCTGAAATTCCACTCCTGGACGAAAAGATGCTTTTGTGTTGTCCTTAGATGCCACCAGCCTGTGGAGTCCCCCAGGCCAGAGAGGCTGTGTGGCATACAGAGCAGGCTTGGTGCGGCTGGAGTCTGTAATGAGTTTAACTTCTAGCTGAACAAGCACATATGAAGGAGGGGAAACTGCCTTTTTTTTCTGCATACAGTCCAAATTTGAGTGAACCCTAATGCTAGAGGATACTGCTACCAATCTCCACTGCACAGCCCACAATGAGAAGCTTCTCAATGAAGTGATTGCAAATATTGTTATTTTTTTAAAGTTGTCTTCGTCAATTTAATTTTATTATGGAAAACAGTCAGCACAAGTGGATTTCAGGTGATGGGAAAACTGCAACCTGAACTATTAGCTTGCCAAAGTTAACAACGAAAATGGAATTACAAGCGTAGGCGCTGATAGCAGTCTGGCTCAGCAGCAGAGCTCTAGGTTTGTGGATGGAGCAAAAGGCACGCTTTTTATCAGTTTTGTTGGTAGATGACTCCTTGAGCCTGTAAATATCATATTGAAAGGATCACATGTTAAAAGCTTCTCTGCGGAGAGGTTTGAATGTGAGGCCTTGCAGCCACTGGTATCTTGGTTTTTTGAGTAAACTTTCCTGTTACATTTACAGACTGCTTCTGTCCACCACATTTACGAACCTTTCTTGTTGCACACATTCATTTTTATTTCAGTGATACAGTTCGCAAGAAATTGTGAAGGCTTCTTTCAGGGTCCTGCTAGGGAGGCAGAGTGTATAGAGTGTATCTCAGGGAAAGTTCTCTAAAACGAGATCTTGTGGCTTCCACTATACTTCTGCACAACAAATTACCTGTAGTACATGACCTGGAAGCAATGAATAAATGCCCTAGATTTTTCTTTTCAACACAATAGGTTCTTTTTGGAAAGAGATATATTTATATGTATGTGTGTAAATAGATACAGATATATGAGCATATTAAAATAACTTAGTTATACAAATGTTGAAAGACCTCTGTGACACCAAGGGAAAGTGAGTTATCAGTCAGTGAAAGGTCTGATTCAATCAACAAAAATGGATCACTAAATCTGGTTAGACTCAAAACCTTCAACTACAACTTCTCTTAGATGTGGAAGTGCTAACATAAATGTTAACAGATAGGATACTATACTAACCAGTAGAAACAAGTGTTTTCTAACAGTAGCAGCGACTGAGTGCACTGAAAAAAGGACAGAACCACCACAATACTTTGGTTAAGGAATTTCTTGTTTTGTTTTTACCCTGCTTCTGGTGCAATGTACGTACCTTCCAGAGCCAGTGTGAACTTGTGGATTCCCAAAGGTTATCGGCACAAGAAGCCCAAACCATGCACTGAAGCATGTACCCTTAACAGACTCTGTGCTGAGATGCAGACTTTCCATCCAGCTCAGTGGTCCCTAGGGGAGTTTCACCTCCAGCCTTTCACTGGATCCCTCTTTGCTGCCACCTCCTATCGTGCCAGTGGTAAGCACAGGCTAGAAAGCTCCCTGACCCTGTCGTGGGCCAGCTGGGTATCTGTGCCCCATGCTGCCCAGCACTGCTTGTTCTGGGAACGCTGGCACCGACTCCACACAGGCCTGGCATTTCCTTGGGTTTCACGTCGCATCTCCTCTGCCACAGGTGGTCAAAACAGTTTTGTCCACATCTACTGTACATTTGTGTGGACTCTGGGAAAACAGTTGACTAAAATAATGATGTGAAATGAAATCCAAAGAAGTTTCTTAGGAAGGGTAGGGGAAAAAAGGAGAACTTCTTCAGTTGTTGAGGCTTTTTTAATGTTTGAAAGCTCCAGCAGTGATTGGGTAACTTCTGAAATGACAGTGTCAAGAGACTAAAAAACTGAAGTGTTTTGTTTTGACAGTATGGTTAACAATATTGGCTTAATGACCACCGTGGTAAAAAGCTTTCTTGTTTAAAAATACTTCTGTCTTTGCTTACGTTATCTGACATCTCTGGATGTCCCAAAAATGGCTCCAGTAAATTCAGGGGAGATGATATTTGGCAATGTTGAGATAGCTATTGTTAAAAGCTAGAAACTAAGAATAATTTTTTTTCCCTTTGTGTTTTATGAAATGGAAAGAAACAGAATTTCAATAAATCCTGACTGTAAATCAGGGAAAAACCCTTTGTGGAAACTGAAGATGGAAATTGGCCAGTCTGAGTACACAGAGACTACAGTGTAGTGCTTTTTTAAAAGTATTTGTGATCTGTGAAAAGCAAGAAGCCCAGGCAGAAGGTCAATAGAGATTATGGTTTCCAGTGAATATATTTCCTTCTTAAATTGCTTCTTTTTCTTTACCACCATTTCTTGCAGATCTCTCTTTTTTGCCATGTCAGCTGACAGCCACCAGCTCCACACTCATTCCTACCAGGATGCACTAAGTTCTACTTGTCACGGTCTCTTGAATGTCAACAGTCACTCCCTGTCAAAGAGCTCCTCAAGTCTGGCCTATACAGGGCAATCAACTTTAGAGGAAAGGCAAAGCAACAAACAGGAGCTGAAGAAAAGCCACAGTAGCACCATCTGCCATACCCTGGGAAACGAGAGTGACACCAGGAGTGTGCCAAGTCCTGGATGGTCCTTCTTGCAGCCTGGGGTGATGGGACTTGGATCAGTGGTCCAAAACATAAGCGATCAGGCAGCCGATGACAATTCACCGAGCAGAACTAAGACTACAAACCATTTTCTTATTGCTGAACAGTCCCCAGCGTCCTGGGAAGTGGGGGACGCTAAGATGTGTGTAAAGAGCAGCACTGTTGAGAATGTTTCTTCAGCCGGCATCGTACACCAGCAGAGCTCCTGTGAAACAGAAGAACCAGGAACTGCCCTTCAGAGAAGCCACTCAGACCTAATTCGCAGTTGCAAACAGCAGACCTACGTCACTCGTGCAGAAACCAGTGCTACTCACTCCACCCTAAGCTCTTCTAGCTGCAGGCATGGTCCACCAGTGGCTAGGATGTCTTTCCCAACACAGAGATATGGATCAGAAACAAATGAAAATACATCTCACTATCAAAACCTTATGACTCATCTTCCAGTTCTACCTAGAGACCAAAAAGTACCCACAAATAGCTTCGACAGCAGTGGTATTCCATGTAATACTACTGTTTACACAGACCCTGGAACCTTTCACACTGCTGTTCTAGGACCTCACATGCCTGGAAATAGTTTCTCAAACAGGACAATGTTCAGTCAAGCCACTGGGATTATTTATGGTGGTCTGACTTACGGTAATATTCCAAACTCTGCATACTCACCCATGGTGATGACAGTTCATAACAATTCTGCAGGACCCTGTAATATAAGGCAGGACCCTTGTATGAAAGCAGATGCCACGGTCCCTGCCTATTGCCATTCTTTGCCCATACCATCTATACAACTTGTTCCGCGGTTGGTATGCTCTGTTAGCGAGTCGGGAAAAGAGCAGGCAGCACCTGGCTATTTTCATTCCTTTTCTACTTCAGACATTCTGACATATCCTAAGCTGGTGTCTTCAGTAAGTGAATCGGGCCTGGATGCCAAGAGAGTCCTGAAGTGCTGTAGCATTCCTGCAGAACAACTGCAACATGCTCACCACCGTGCTCAGCAGGAGAGAGCTCCTCCGGAAACAAAGGCTGCCCGTGTTGCCTTTAGTAGCCAGCAAGGTGCAGACATGGTAATGACAACTAAGGATATGTGGACTATGACCTCTATGAATGATTTAACCAAAGGACTGAAGCCAGCTCTTGAGCGTAGAGATGCCGAGGTACAAACTCTTCCAACCATCGAATGCAAATCTGCGGCAACAAGCCCAGCAGCTGCAGCAGAAGGCCACTCGCATGTGTTCCCAGAGGTAAACCTGGAGCAAGACCTGGAGGCCCCCAAATCTCCAGTACGTGAAGTGAGATGGGATGACGAAGGAATGACGTGGGAAGTGTATGGGGCATCTGTGGATCCAGAAGTCCTTGGGTTAGCCATTCAAAAACACCTCGAGATTCAAATAGAACAATTCCAGACAGAGCCTGCTCAGCCGGCTGGGAGAAGTAATGAGGAGCCGTCTTCTGATAAAATGGGGAAAAAAAGGCCATTCAGAACAATGATGCATTCCCTGAGATATCCGAGCTGTTGTGCTCGTTCCAGTACTGCAGTGGAGTGAGCACAGCTGTAGAACAGCTGTAGAACAGCTGTGCTGCGTTTAAAGCATAAATAAATGCTGACTCTTATATGTTAACCCAGTACATGTGGACAATCCACTTCAGGATAAGTGGGACCATCAAATACACATCAAAGCAAGGAAAAACCCCTGGTTGGGCCATAAAACAGAGGACATAAGGATGTACCTACATAATGCCATCTGAATGCTCTTGACTGTAGTAATGTAGCACTGTTTTATTCTTCTACATTAGTTTTAAATCCTATTGTAAAGAATGAGACTTCTTTTCTAAATGATGCATCTTTTTAAAATAACAAATTTTTTTCTGTTTTTAATAATTTAGGGATAGAAAACAAACAGAAAATTATGCTTTAATCAAAGTTCTTAGCTTTCAATCCTACTCCCTTAAATTGTTTTGGGAGCTTCTTTGCTGTTAATTTATAATAATGCTGACTATAAACCCACTTTACAGTAGACAAAATGACAAACTAGTGTAATGCTATATGACAAGAAATTGTAACTTTTGCCTCATTCTGTGAAGTAGTTTTGATATTGCTAGTCTGAACTCTTCCCTTTGCAAGCTGGTGTAGTCAGAGGATGCTCCTGCAACGTTCAAATTCGTCTGTATTTATGATGAATTGCACTCTAAATACGACACAAATTCACAGTATTACCAAAGACGACTCATGTAACGTGAATTACTTACTGAATGCTTATTAGAGATGTGAAACAAAAGCTGTTCAGATTAGTCTGTCGCACTATCATAGCCTACAATCGTAAGCAGTTTTGGTTTGCTTACATTAAAAGTAATTTCCAGCGAGTTCTTTTTATGTGCGACTATCCTGAACAGTGGTTATTTTGCTGTTGCATAGACCAGAGGTGACAGTTTGCACGTAACCTTGGCTTGTCTTGTGTTCCCTGTCTGGTCTGACATCAATCATCTGCTCAGAGTGAGACTTTGTGCCCTCACCAAAGTACAGCTCTGAGGTTATTTGTTCTGAGTGCCTTGGTCATATGGGCAGCTTAAAGATTTCTTTTCTCCCAAACCCAACTTTGCAAACAATTTCCCAGCGAGAAACATTTGATGATACTGTAATGCAGCCATAGTGCAGGGGAATGTGCAATATTTTTGATGGGGAGAGAGGACGAACAGTCATTTCTCTCTCAAAGGAAAACTTGCAGTGTCAGAGAACTTACTGCTGTGGAATTATCCTTTCTTTTTTAAATGTGTGTGGTTGTGCTTTTATTGTTTTGGTTTGGTTTTCATTCGAGCTTCCCAAAACATTAAGTTAGCAGGCTGTCTACGTAATGTTCACCTAACGTGTATATGAACAGGAGCCCCTGGTGCTTAGGATGGTTTTAAAATTGCAGCTAGAAAATCCTTAAATACAGGACCCGCTAGCTGGAGTGCGCTGTGATGCATTCATTTAATAATGTGGAGTAGTTCAAGATCAAATTCTCATTCCTGGACAAAGTGGAATTAAACAGAGCTGGCTCCTGTGAAACTTGCTTTGAGTTCAGGAGGCTTCATTCAGGCCCTGGGACTTTGGCCTCAATAAAGTCTGAACTCAAAACGACTTTTATAGAAACCAAGTCTGAAACCACTGGAATGCGACGCCTTACTCAGGATGCCTCTATAGCTGTGAGCATCCAAGTTTTGATAATGTTGAAGTTCCTTTTATGAAAGCTTTACTAGCAGTAAAGGAATAATGAGTAACTAAAAAAGTCACTGCCACTGTTATTTAGCGTTTAGCTTATTTTATGGTCCAGCGTATCACAAGCAGTACCAAACACTGATTTGTTCCTTTCTTCAAATATTACACTTCGAGAATTTTAAGCACTATAATGGTCTAAAACCTTGTGTTGTCCGTTAGCTTGTCCTCGGGTGTGCAGGACAATTACAGATTTGAACAGTTAAACTAAAGCTTTAAAATAGCAATTGTACCTTGCTCCCGTGACCATCATAATCCATACTTTTAAGCTATTTGACATGTGGAATAATCCTGATTCTTGTTCCCACCCCCCAGTCCCAAACACCCCTCCAAAATAAAGCCCCCAACTCTAGGAAGATGATAAAATGGAATCAGTATCAAACTGGTCAGAAAGAGAGAATTTGCAGAAGGGACTGGAACAATATGGCAAAGTCCCTTGAGTGCTTTGGCAGCTGTATACTATAAAAGGTGGAACTACTCTTAGATCTCATACAGCTCTGGTGTGAATGGCCTCTGGTTTGTGCATTGGTACAGATTTGCTGTTACAGTACTGAACTCTGATTATCATTCCTGGATGAGAAAGATAAATGACAAGCAAGGCGAAAGGACACCAATGATTTGCTAATCAAGAAAACCAGATGCTCACTCATTACAAGCATTGTGACTCTTTATGATACTAATTGGAGTCACTGCTGGTAACAAAAATAGTGGTTGTCTTTGAGGATTTTCTGTGCTTTTGGAAAGGATTAAAATACAAGGCATATTAATAGAGATTTGGGGGTAACACACCCAAACAAAATAGTCACCTGAATATTAACTACATGGAAAAAATAAGTTGTTTCATTTGTGTGATGGATACCTCTTTAAAAAGGGAATTTGGATTCACTTTGCATTTGGGTTCATTTTTTTTTTTAATTTAAATACAGTCAGGTTGTATATTAAGTATTCTTCGTATTAGCGCTCTGTTCAAGTGTTACTCTTGTAAATGTGAGAACTTTCCCTCTGTTTTTTAATGTTTTCTAACTTAGGAAAATCCAAATCCATTGCATTCTACTTTTAAATGTAAATAAAGTAGGAGAACTTACACTAGATTTATAACTGAGCGAGTCAATGCTGAACACAGATGCTTGTCAAGCTACGGTGAAATCAAGGTGTAGTATTTTCTTGAGACCATTTGAAAAGCAGTTTGCATTGCATCACATTGCCTCTGCTCCCCAGCCTGAAGGCTCAGGTACCATTTACAGCTGATCAAATCAGGGTTGCCTTTCACACAAATCCTCAGGGAGGGCTGCACTGGCACGCTGGGAGCTTAACCCTTTTGCCTGTGCTGCTTCTTTCCCTTGAAATATGGGAACAGCCACCTGGTAATGCAGTATTGTGGATATGTTATACCATCCCTAGATGCTAACTAATGTCTCTAGAAGGACTGAACTGTATGTGCTACTTGACGGCCGTAGGACTGACAATAGCCTGAGATGCTTAGGTCAGTGGTTCAGCACAGATTGAAGGGAATTGATGCTGATATCAATATACTGAGGAAGTAGCTTTGAAAAAGAGTTACAATAATTGATTTCACTCTGAATTATTATTTGTCTCTAGTAACAAAGGAGATGTATCACCATATGTACTGTTACCATTCCTGGAGGAGAGGCCAAAGCCCGTCAGACATTTGCCACTGACTGACTTTATTAACGTTGCACAGTTGTAATTCGAGATAATCTTTGGTTGTGGGGTTAAATACTGAAATAAGGGATATTGCCTCAATGTTTTAAATAAAACCCTTTCATAGTTAAGTCAATTACTTTTTAAAAACAAAACCAAAAAAAACCCACCAACAAAAACCAACCTAAAAAGTTGCTTAGTCAATGTCGTATCAGTTAGTTTTAAACTCATTGTATTTATTTGTTTGATCTTCTCCTGAAAAATGTTAGTCTATTCTGAGAAGTGGCCTCCTAGAGCTGTGTTCGTAACAGGCTGCTTAATGGCTGGGGATCGGGTGGGAGGGCCACTTCACCAAATGCACCCCGGGCCCAGTAATGGAGGTGCCCCACAACGAACTCCCCAGGGGTTCCTGCCACCCCCAGGGCGATGAGGGCACACCAGCGGGGATGGGGGTGAGCAGCTGAGGGGCTCTCCGAAGCTGGCAGCCCCGTGACAGGGTGCTGTGGGATCTTCTCTCACCCCGGTTCAGTCTGCGGCGCTCGCAGACCACTTGCCTTTGGTCTCATGCTGCTGGAAGAGACCTTCAGTTGCTACCGCCTGGATCCTGAGCTGGTTCTGCTAAGGATGGCCACAGATCTCACCCTTCATATACAAATTTTGCTTAGGAACCCCTGCTCTAGAGTGAGCTTCTCTTCCTTCCAGGCATAACTTAAGAAATTGCGTGTTGTACAGCTGAGCCCCACGGAGCAACGCTGCTCCACGCCCATGGTCCTCTGGTGGGAGTGAGCGGGGGGGGGAAATGCAATGAGCTGTTCTGTGCCCAACCGTAACCAAAGGCGTTTCAGGGGGAAAAAGCATCTCCACTATACAGATGGGAGAAGGCATTTCTTCCTGACCACTTCTCTGCTTATAAACAGCAAGAAATAATGGCAAGCTGGACTAATTGCTTTATTGGATAGACATTTAGTCTTTTAAATCCAAAGCAGTAATGACCTGTCTGAAGACATGCTGAGGTAAGATGTTACTCCCTGTTAAAGATGGAATAAGAAAAATCATGTAGCTTTGCTCAGGAAAAACAGCATGCGGTGAGGTTGGGATAAAGCAGAATCTTGGAGCAGAGACGAGACCCAGGATCCCCAGCTCCAAAGAGGGAGCGGGTCACGGTGCCCTCCAGACACTGCTAGCCCCCTTCCTCAGGAGCTTTTCCAACTGTGAAATCGCAATGTTAATACTTCATTACCATCTGTTCCTTTCAGACATGTTGAAGTGATTAATTTGTCTTCTTAAGCCCCTTGAAAATGAAAGCAGTCTATTAGTGCTAAGTAATACTAGCCCTAATAGGCAAGAGAGAAGGAGGCAGCGTGTGGGTTTATGAATTGGAAATAAATAATTCTAATCAACTGCTTTGGCACCAGTTAAATAACTTTGTGGGACTTTCTGCGTCAGTCACTTATGTCTTTCCCTTTCAGGGGACTTTAGGACTTGGAGTGAAGTGAGTTTTGGTTTTGAAGTTTTGTTTCTTGTCCCTCCATTCAGAAATGATCTGAAATGAAGGACACAACGTGCCTATTGAGTTTCTTTCCAAAGCCTTGTTACTTATGCAGGTCACAAGATCCAGCTGACCCTCTGCAAGTAAGGAGAATCTAATGCCTGTGAGCCTGTGGTAGAGCCCTGGGCTGCTCGTGTCTGCGAGGGCTCCGTGCCTGCTGCGGGAGGCAGCCGTGGTGCTTTCTGCTGATGTTATAGTCCGGGGCATCCCGCTCCCCTGCCCGTCTGCAAGGGGTAGCTCTACAGAGCCACGTGGTTTGTTTATAAAGGGGAAGAGACGGGTAAGCTTTGTGGGTGATGTATGAGTTAATAAGAATTTTGTTCCTTTTCTCGCACAAAAAGAAACTTGCAGCCAAAAATTCTGCCCACTATAAAGACGGGCATGCTCCTTTTTCATTTCTGCAAGCTGGAATGAGTATATCCATTTTCTGTGGGGCAGCACCCCTGCCCCAGGCAAAACCAGTGCTGTGGAGTTGATTCTTCCTCCCAGAGCTCCTTCACAAGACTAAGAGCTCCTTCACAAGACTAAGCACGCAATCGCTTGTGGCTTTTACTGCCAGTCTGCATCAGCAATGGGAATGGTGCATCTCCTTTGCCACAGTCACTTAGATGTCTGGCTTCCATCTTTCTCAGGTCATCGAAGTGCTGGGTCTTGAGCTGACAGCCGTCACATGTACAAGGGCCAATGTGTTCAGATAGCAGAGTACTAAGCTGTAGCTTGTAAGTCTTTAGAAGCATTAATCCTATCCAACATGTGACCTAAACAGATGTCATGTATCTTATTATCAGCCTTTCAATATACTATGGGCTACGCCACTCAGATGACACGTGAAGGAAGCTTAGAAGACAAAGCAAGGAAACGTGAGCGAGGAAATGACACTGCAGACCTCCATCCCCTTCCAGCCACCTCCCACTCACCTACGGGCAGAGAAGACAACTCCAGCAACAACGCTGTCGCAGGTGGCTCAGCGGTGTCATGAAGGAGAGGTTTTGTCCCCTATGGTGGTAAAGGTAGTGTAACACGATGAATCTGGGTCAAGAGCTTTCGTGAACTCCTGCTGGCCAGGGTTACTTCTCCTAGCTCCGCCTAGCGCTCAGCGCCTGGTGCACAGCCTGGCAGTACGGACCTGCTCTTTCTCCCCTGCGTTTTCTGGTCCCTGCTCACCTCCTACAATTTTTACTGCAAAACAGAGATGGGGTCACAGCTCCCTGCGCAGTGAACCTTGCCGAAACACCCTTCTGTTCGTGCTGTCCAGTGCACAACTGCTGGTGGGCAGCTCTTCGCAGTGCAGGAAGCACACAGAACCATCCAGGCTTGCGTGCCGTGATCCACCCTGCGCTGTACTGCCCCGACAGCAACGGCAGGAGCTGGCTTTTCTGGTCCTTCCCCTGCCACAGACACAACACCCTCAGTAATGACACATACATAAAAAGTCAGTCCTTTCATCTCCTCTGATTGCTTTTTGCAATGGCTGTAGATCATTTGCTTACCCTGTCTCTGGTGCTGGCTGTAGTGCAAGCTGCTTCACCCCAGATTGGGACTGAGAATAAATTTCTGCATGTCAGTAAGTTTAATGCTATCTTGTGTTCACATTGTCTGGAAAACCCTGCAAATGCTGTTGCCTCAGAGAATCCAATTTTAGGAAAGCCTGTACAATAATTTGAATTCATGGTGAGATGGGTTATGTTGTAATTTCTTCTTTGTTTCCACAGTGATCTGTGTTTGCTAAACGTTATGCTTTTTTTTTCAGCATCAGCCTCACTCTAACAGTAGAATTAGGGTGTAGTGTAAAATTAAGTTAGTGCCACACCGCTGTAGCTGCTTTCTTAAAAAGGATCTTGGAAAAAAAGATGAGACAAGTGTTTCTGAGAAAGCGGAAGAGACCTGTTTTGATTGTATGATGCCTGTTGTTCAACAACCCACTTCTCCACTTAAATGAGAGCAATCCCTAGAGCCATAACACAGCATAGCTGTCAGATAAAACAGCCCTTGTGCTTTAAGCCTGCACTGAGAGTCCTGCTCCAATTTTGACTGGAATACGTGTGTGTGCATATGTGTGGGAGGAAAAAAAGTTCACAATGTTTAGTGACCAAAAATCACACAGCTGTTTCACTACAGGCTGCATTTATGGTTGTGATAGAACAAGTTTTCTGAAGTAGGCTGAAGCTTTGTAAAAACGGGTTTAGGTTAGTTAAAAACTGTTTGAAGTTATACGCTGCTTACATGCCTCCCTCCCTCCTAGTGTGAGCCCTTCGGTGCTGACCTTGCCTGGGGCTGCAGAAAGCAGGGACTTGCATCTCCTCTGCTTTTGCCTCCCTGGAGGCCCTTCCCTCGTGTTCGAATACAGGACTTTGTGGTGGGGCCAGCGCCCCTCTTGGATCACCGGGTATGCGCCTTCCCCGTGCATTTTCTCCTCAATAGGTTCTTATTGAAGTGGTTTTTTACTTCTCCCATAGAAAAATGGAATATCTGGGTATTATATGCCTTTATACAAAATAAAGTACTTCCCTCTATAGGGGATTTAAATTTGGAGGCTCCTACCCTGCGCCAGATACCAGCTCTTTCCTGTATCACTTTCCCACCTGTCTAGCATTGCAGAAGCCAACTATCTTTTGCCAAAGATGGTGAATAATAACCTCGTGGAGTTTAAGCTCATCACCTCAACCCTGCCGTAACAAGCAGGAGATAATGAACTATCTGGAGAAATACACTGTGCAGGGTCAAGTGCTTTTTGTATGTTTGTTTGTTTTCTAATTCCAATGCAAAGGGAGTCCCTGGGAATAAATAGTTTTTCAGAGATAATGTCTTGAAACCAACTCAAATTTAGTTTCGTGCCCAGTTATTGAACTCCAAGTGCTCTCTATTAGCCTGCATCTGAGCTATCCTCCAAGCAGCCAAATGCAAAGCGGCTGCCCTGTCCCAAAAGCCAGTCACTTGCAGGCTGAGAGGCGTGGGGGCTTTAGCCCCTAAACCCAGCTCTTCAGGAAACCATAAGTGTTTGAAATTATAGCAGTGAGCGCCACACTTGCATGGGAAACTTTTCCATTGATGTTCTGGTTTCCTAAATGTACAGCGTTTTTAACATCCCAAGTGTGCCAGGCAGTTATTCAAAATACAACTGTGTGGTGTATGCGGAGCATGACTCAGGATTTATGTTTAATATTTACCTTCTTCCTCAATATTTCAAGTTGTAGCAGCCACCAAGTTTAGGATCAATGAAGCACTGTTAGAATATGACTTTGCTTATTGAATGTATTCCTCTGTGTATTGTAGACTGGCCAACAAACTGTGGCAGAGGGTATTTTCAGCCAAACGCTGCAGGGAGAATTATATCAGGCACTGAAGCAAAGCCACACTCCTGGCCTTGGCAAGTCTCATTACAGCTATACACAGGCTTTACAACAATCTTTCAGTGACACGAATATTGATGTCTTGGAAGAGGTTGCTGATGAAGTCAGTAACACACTTACTGACAAATAATACCTTGTGTTGGCATGTTTTTGCGTAACTATTGGGCCATTCCTGCTGTTGTTGAAGATGTGGTCAAGCCTACTGTAACCCACAAAATATACATGAACATTCCTCTCATTTGTAAAGCACGTGAGAGTTGCAGTACCTATTCGTCGTATCTGAACCGAGTGTGCTTTCCACTTGGTAGATGGGAAGACATTTAATTTCTGACCATCAAGGAATCTCCTGTTTCTGCAAAAGGATATGTATATATGAAGTGGTTGCTGTTTGAGATGCATTTACCAGCTGAAGCTTTGGAGGGTTTCAGGAGGAAAAAATTAATAACAAAAAAAGAAAGCAGAAAAAAATGGGTGAGGATTAAAATGGCCGTACCTGTGGTTTTGTTTTAGAGAACATGTGGGGACCCTTAGGGAAACCTACTTGCCTATGCATCTATCACACAAAAGATGCTGTGCTGACAAACATCTGAAGGGTTGGGTATGTGCTTACCGACATGTCTGTGTATAGGGTATGGAGGCCTAATGCCTTCACTGCATACATGATGAAGGAGCATATTAATAAAGGTATTTCCCTCTACAACTGCTAGTAACCCCTACTGCAGAAGAGAAAGCATTTCTGTTATCATGAGTTAAATCTGTTCCTTTTTTTCTGTCCCTCTACTTAGGGATGACAATTTTTTGGTTAAAACTTCTGTTGTTAGTTTTTGCATTGATAGGTTTGGACCACAAGAAGTAAGAGATTTGTTCATGTCTGTGGCAGGACCCTTATTCACAAACACTGGGTTCTCACTGCAGCCCATTGCTTCCACAAGTAAGCTCTGCCTTTGGTTAGACTTTCTGGAGAAGCTACAGAAAACCTTTCTGGGAACCTCTTTAAATGAAAGATGCACGTGGAGTCAGTTAGGTGTATTCCGTACTTCTGTTTCATGTGAAGTGGGATAGACAAATAGACAGTAATTTAAAAAAGGTTGCAGAAATGAGAACTCCTTAAACTAGAGGAAGGAAAAAGACTGAGCGTGGGTGTGCAGGAAAAGGCTATTAAAACAGCTGTTTACAGTCTATATATGAAATCGTTTGCGTGGGAGTTCAAGTTTATCTCTGGCATGGAGGCAGCTTGACACAAAAAACAAAGATTCAAGGCGAGTTGATACAGCACAGAGAGCTTTGACAATCCCCTGCGGGGAAGTAAGGCCTTGGACTTAAGCACAACTGGCTGCTGCCCCGCTTGGCTCCTTGGGTGGGTTGGTGGCTGTGAGGTCGGCCTCCGGCCACGGGCAGGACGAGCTCTGGGGGGAGGCTGGGGACAGATCTGGCACGCAGCTGTGGGACAGTGCCAGGTCACGGCTGCCTGGAAGGGGACCAAGGACAGACGTCAGAGAGGATACGTGGGAGGGAGGGCTGTGCACCGGACTGGCAGGGCCAAAGAGAAAACAGCCTGCTTCCAGCAGCAGAGCTTGAAGCAACTGGTAATTCCCCCTGGGGGCTGCATGAATTTCCCTGACACCTACGACGGTGACTCTTCTGTAATTTCATACTCTGGGTTGGGACTGTTGCTGTCTCTGAGAGAAGTGCTGTCAGCTTGTTAGTCTGCCTTGGCACCTGGCTTCACCCCCAGCTGAGCCATGCGTGCTGCGCCGCTGTCGGTGTGCCACACTTCTTTATTTCCCTTTTAAAAGGCAGCAATGTGCTGCTTAACTGTGTGGTAGAGTTGCAGACCTGGGCAATTACATTTTGTGGCATTAAACACAAAAGTTAACACAACTGATTCTCTTCAACTAAATTATTGCAGTTACTGAAAGAGGACTGGTCTAAACAGGAACCAGAAACATTAAGAACACGTGCATAAACCCCATAACATTTGCTACAGAATCACTGCAGCAGAGAACATTCCTCAAGTTCTTTGTGTTTTGGGTGGCACAGAGTAATACAGTTTGGCAGGCCATTATCTAAGAGCTGCAGGAAAAGCTTCCACTTCCACATTGAGGCTCCTTTTTCAGGGGGCTGTGGAGGGATGAATCCCACCCTGCCCTTTATTCTCACACTGCAGCCGAGCAAGGAGGCAGTCTTTGAGTGTACAAAGAAGGTCATTAAGCACTTTTGCCGAATCAAGGCAAAGCCAAGTGGTGGCTTGTCGGGAAGGATGAGCTTTATGGTGCAGACTACATGTGTGATTCCCATTCGGCAAGAAGTAGTACTGAGTTTTGGGTACAGGAGCACATTAGTCGGTGTCATACGCTTCCCAAGGGAAAAGTCGCATGCGTAAATCCTCATTCACTGTCTTTGATGTGCACGTAGATCCCTTTCATGCATCCAAAATGCTTCTCTTTGTACTTTGGTTGGAGGCTTACTGTCAATATGGGTACACAGTTTTATCCATCACTGAGGAACAACACAGTACATAAGCCTCCATCTTTGCTACTGTTTGAACATGAGATCATCTTGTTTATTTTTTTCCATAAAACCGCATCTCTACCCGATCTTTTGCCCCTATTTTAGCAGACTACCAATTTGTCCTTTACTTAGGCTAATGCCATTTTAAATTTCATTTTTTGATCTGCTATGTAGGTTTGGGTAAAAAGGCACATCTGGTGTGGCTAAGGGCATGGCAGAGGGAGGAACAGCGTGTACTGCCATCAGTGGTGGGAGGAAAGAGCCCATTAAAAATACACATGTGGTTCCTTACTCTGAAATTCTTTTAGGGGTGGGATGGAAGATGTATCTGGCGAATCCTCCTAGCATAACCTTAGCCACAATGAACCCACACAGAGAGTACACTGCATGAAGCAAATCTGCCAGCATGAGTGGCTCCACGAGAACCACTCAAACCATCTGGATTGCGATATTGCCTTGGTCAAGCCTACGGAAGCAAACCCCTTTGCCCGCTATGCCTGCCTGCCCAAGAGAGGCTGCTCTCTCTGACCGGGACAGTCCTGCTGGGTAACGGGATGGGGGGACACAACAGGTATATGAGTGCTGCTGGTTTTCAAGGTCAGATGGGGTCAGCATTATTTCCTCTTAAATGCAAATACACAGAGAAGGATTATATAGCACAGCCTGTCTCCTACATGTTTAGATGAAGAAGCTAAATACCTGAAATGCAGGTTCCTAGGGTAGCAGCACATCTGGGATTAGGTGGCTGACTTGTACTTTCTCTTATGTCAGCATTGAATTATTTGTACTCTGGCTGCAGCCATGAGCCCTACCCACGAGTAAGATCCTGCTCAAAAGAACAGCTCCTTGGCCTATGCCCAGAGGAGCTCCTGTGTGTGTAGGAAATGGTGACTCAGCTACCACACCTATGCAGAGCTGCACAGCTACTTAGGTTTCCATATGAAGTCCTTTCTCTCTGTTAATGTATGTTTTAAGGACTGTGCAAACACCTGTGAAAGGCAGCACTTCACAGACACGTGTTCTTGGAGGTGCTGGCTGGGTGGTCCTGGAAAGGCCAAGATCTCCTTGCCTTGAAAAGCCAAAAGCATGGGCAGCAGCGCTGCAACCTATTCTTGCTACTCTCCAGAACAGTACTGCATCCTTTTCCCAGCTGAAAACTGTGATGGCAGGTATTAGGAGATGTTCTGCTCTGCTTCACAGCTGGAGAATGACAAAAACAAACAAACAAAGGTACTGTGTAAAGCCAAGCCAAACAATGCACACCGGGAATCCGCTGGCAGGCATGAAAAAGACCAAAACCAGTGGCTCACTGCATCCCCTGATGTTTGGTACTTCACCTTTCTCCTCGGCTTGGTTTTGCCGTGGGTCAGGAGGGCGACCCGGCATTGCCCAAGGTTTTCATAGAATCATAGAATCATTAAGGTTGGAAAAGACCTCTAAGATGATCAAGTCCAGCCGTCAGCCGAACACCCCCAGGCCTCCTAAACCATGTCCCCAAGCGCCACAGCTACACGTGTTTTGAACACCCCCAGGGATGGTGACTCCACCACCTCTCTGGGCAGCCTGTTCCAGTGACTGACCACTCCTGCAGTAAAGACATTTTTCCTAATATCCAACCTAAACCTCCAACTTGAGGCCATTTCCTCAAGTCCTATCACTAGTGACTTGGGAGAAGAGACCGACCCACCTCACCACAACCTCCTTTCAGGCAGTTGCAGAGAGCGATAAGGTCTCCCCTCAGCCTCCTCTTCTCCAGACCAAACCCCCCCAGCTCCCTCAGCCGCTCCCCATCACACTTGTTCTCCAGACCCTTCCCCAGTTCCGTTGCCCTTCTCTGGACACGCTCCAGCACCTCAATGTCCTTCTTGTCC
>WEKW01032620.1:0-24405 GCA_013389905.1 Sula dactylatra | reverse complement strand
GGTGACCTCGCTTTTTTTTATACCCGTGGGAAGTGAGGCTGGTAGCACTCCTCAAGTCGTCCCCCTCCTGAATTGAAAAAAAAAAACCCAATTTTTTTTTGTCAACAGCTGCGCGTTGCAAAGGTTGCCTGAGGAGTAACAACCTGGGTTAGAAACGCTCAGGAGTTGTCGTGCGCCGCTTCTGCTGGGAGTTTGGAAAACATCTGTTAGGTAAGGGGTGAGTGGTTTGGGCCAGAGCTTTCAGGGGTTTTGTTGGTCGTTCTTTCAGCGTTAAATTCGGTGTTTCTCGTTGGGATTAAAGAAAAGCCGACAGAAGAAAAAAATTGGCTTCCGCTGGGGTTTTAGGTAGGGTATGCCGTCACGGGAGGGGGGGAAAAAGCTGACAGTCACTTGAAAAATACCGTTCGTAACTCTGGAAGTGCATAAAGCTGTATTGAGGGCTATACAGAGAGCGTGGCAATGCTGTCTTTGGGGCCGTATGCTTCAAGGGGAGCAAGGGATTTGTCAGCTGTTTTCCAAAGGGCTTTAAATGCCAAAGTCTGAAAGATGGTTGTGTTGCAATGTAAAATCTGCGTTAAGATAATAGTGTGTCTTTTCCCCCTGGGATGTCTACTTTGGTATTGTATGTCGTTATGGTATAGTGATTTCAGGCCTTCCTATTCAGGTATTTTGTGATTTTTACTTACGTGCCTGCTGTGCTGTTCTTAAAAAATAATTTAACGATGGGTAGAATAAAACGACGGTCAGACTTCTTGTCTGAGCTGCACAGGTGACTTGAGACTCTCTGGAACCGGCTCAGAACACAGACGTCTGTGAAGACGCCCCAGTACTGTGCTTTGTGCAGTGGCCAGGCCCTTCCAGGGCTAAAATAGACTGAAAAGGCAGTTGTGTGTGTTCAGGTTTGTGGCACAGATCCAGTACGGTGCAGGTCAGTAAAACCTACTTGAATTTTAGAAAATGTGTTACCTGAAACTTCTTTATTGTTATTATTCTTGCAGGTGTTAATTTCACTTTCTTGCTCAGAACTGTTGGAGGTAATTTTTTCTGTACATGGCTTGTGACTTACAAAATACGGTGGTACACACTTGTTTTGGAGTAAAATACCCCCCCCAGCAGAGGCTCCAGACAGATACTGTCTTGTGATGTTGATGCTGTACAGGACAAAGTGCTTGTTCTATTTGGGTGCAAATGGAAGCTTCTGAGATTCCTCGTGTACTTACAGTACTTCGCTCCCTGACCACAACTCCCACATACCTAATTTGGGATAGTTAGTTGAGAGGAACTACTGTTTTTGGTGGGATGAAATGGAAATGAAGAGGGATTTTAGTTCAAACAAGCCAGCTTGTGAAGTCAGGTCGCAGAGACCTTTGGAAATCGTTCCAAATTTATAAATAGAGTGTCCTGTCCTGCGTGAGGTTTTGTTCCCCCTCAGAAGCTTTTCCCCACCAAAGGCGCGGCACTACCATCTTTTTGAGGTTATTTGGCACCCGTTTGAAATGGAAAACAATGATCTTCCCAAGGGCAGCGGGGATGGTTGTGCTCGAAGTGAAGAGCTGGTAAAACCAGTTTTCTGCTGGCCTGTTAGCAGAGTGTGTGGGTGAGGAAGGGCTGTCCCCTCCTCCTCTGCTCCCCAGCCACCTGGTAACTAAAATCTTAAAAAAAAACCCCAACATTACTTTTGTCCAGTAGTTTCTGATCTACAAAGAAAAACGAAAGAAAACAAATATGGGGAGTAACACCTCGGGGTGGAGGCAGGCAGCCTGTTTGAAGACTAGAGGTCGTACAGAGCGTTAGAAGTAATGCTGTGACCAGAAGTTTTGCCCGCGGTGTCTTTGCAATGACAACCCTCCAGTGAGGCTTTTGGGTGTTAATAGAAACAGCCAAAAATCTGTCTGTAGCGACTGGTGGTTATTTGGCAATGAGGAATGATAATATTACCTTCCTGCCTCATTTGGGCAGTTGTTTTGGTTTCACAGCCGTAGCGTTTTTACTGATTCCATGCAGACACGTACGTGTGCTTTCCTCGTCTGCGTGCGAAATGGTGGAAGCGAGAGTGGAGGTGATAAAACCTGTGTGTGTAGGGGTCGCTTCACCCCTCCAGGGGGTCTCCGCATCTGAGCGGTTTGTTATCGGAGGGATTGCTGGAACTTCGCAGGCGCGGTGCTGGAGGGGGGAGCCTCTCCGTGCGGGGCTTTGTGCGTGTGGGCAGGGACGGAAGGTTGAGCTTGGCGGCTCTGGAGGCTCGCAGCCCCTTCGGCCCTTGTTGCTGCAAAAGAAGCGCCTGCTGAATGCCTTAGCGCTCGGCTGTGCTTTGTTGCATTTATTACACAAGTAAGGCGCGTCGCCACGCTTCTCAAGTCGCAAGAACCAGCGGTTTTGTTGCAAAACTTTCTGGTTTTGCGGCTGAACTGCCGGCGGGGTGCGAGGAGGCGTTCGGTACGAGAGGACGGGGGAAGGGAGGGGAGCAGGGCCGGGGCTCCGCCGCCGCCTCCCCGCCGGGCAGGGGAAGAAGGGGTGTNCACGGCGGGGCCGGGGGCGGGCGGCCCTGCGCACCCCGCCCGCCGCTGCCCCACGCCTTTTCCCGAGCCTCCCTTCTCCAAACCTTGCCTCCAGCTGGCTCGGGTCGCGTCCGCGTCAGCGAGCAAGTATTTGCAGTGGGACTGAAAAAAAACCCCAAAACCCTAAGTTGCATGTGACTGCTGAAAAGCATTTTGGAGTCCGTGCTTCTGCAGAACGGAAGGCTGAAAATGGAAACAGCTTTATAAGCAGGAGGCTGCTGAATTGCTGCCTTTGCCCGGAAAGTAAGTGATGTGGTGGGGGAGAGGTGGGTGCGTCCCGTGACGCAGTATACCCACGGTGGGATGCCTCTGTGGGGTTGGAAACAATTAGATGACGTGGAAATTGCCAGAAATGGCGACTCCATATTGCAGCCGTGTATCCTGTTGCAGAAGTGATTGTATTTTGTTACTGTTGAGCCTAAGTGCGTGATCTCGGGTATTTCAGAGCTTGGGACCTGGAAATGTCTTAAACTTCTAGTGCTATTTGGTGATAACTGGGAAGCAAGGAAATAGGTGGCTACCTCCACTTGTTTTTGTTAGAAGCTTGTGGAAATTGAAAAAAGGGATTGACTAATCCTCAACTGTAATGTTAAGTTTTATTGGCTAAGTTTTGACAAAGCGTAAGAACAGCCATTTTATGAGAGCTGGCTGGCTGGAGGAAAGCAGCATTCATTCTCTCTGTATACGTTTTGGAGAGGGACTCTTGCAATCAAATGAAAAACCAGAATAGCAACAAACAAGCAAGTATTTTCAGAAATTTGGCTGTGCCAGTATGAAGTTGCTAATGCAGAGTGTGAAAAAGTAGCATTTCTTCAGGTATTGAGCCCAATTCCCTAGTGGCATAAAATAAAAAAAACCACATAAATGGCAATGCAGCATACGTTGGACTTGACATTTGTAGGTACATAGCTTAACATAATTTTCACAAAACTCTTTTAAGTTCATTATCTACTATGCAAGCAAACATGGCAATTATATTTAGCCTTTTGGACTTCGACTCAGTTGTTACCTAAGGGTATGATGAATGAAATAATAAAGAACAATATGGCCTTTTTTTGTTTACTTTTGAGTATATGACCGCTTTTAATATATCTTATGTCCTTGTTTTCTTGGCTGGGTATATCTCTGCCTCTGATTAATACTTTCAGATTACATCTGAGAACTTGGGCTCCCACTTTCATTTTCCTGTAGGTTGTACATGATGAAGTTGACAAGCAAGATAAAATCTAAGGGGTGTTGTGAAGAGAAAGCTTACCTTTTATTGAACATCACTAGTGAGGTGAAGATCATGAAACCTTACAGAACTGAACCTGTGAATGAATTAGAGTATGCAAATACAAGGACAAAACTGGCAGTCATAGCACAGAACAGTGTGTGATGTATTTTGGACTTCTGCACCCTGTTTAATTTGGTGTAGAATTAACATAATCTTAAAAAATAAATTCAAGTTCACTTCTCTTGTAGTTGCGCCCTGCACTTCCTAGAAGACGAGATGTTACAGCGAGGATGCGATGGAGTTGCGTGCAGGGGCTTGGTGTGGCTTCTGTGCCTGCTCCGTGTCTCGTGGCTGGGGGCACCTGGGGGATGGGAAGTCCGTGGTGTGCAGGGAACCAAGGGAGATGCAGCCTCTGCCGCTGCCTTGCAGCAAATCTTGTTTATTCAGCTTCCACTTGCGAGCCGCTCCTAGCCCTCGGCTCTTTGAAATACACAACTTATATGATTCTGGTAGGTCTTTGCTGTAGAAGGATTTTTGGCTTGCAGTTTTTGTGGTTGTGGGGCTTGGAAATTGCAGACTAAACAGCTGCTCAGTAACGCAAGCTCCATGGTTGTCTTGCCATACTCAAAATATTCTTTTCAGTTCCCTCCAGAGGACTGGTAAAGTCTATGAAATATTTGGATTGGTACACATGTACGCTTTAATTCTGCCGGTAATTTCCATAGCTGTCATTGCTGAAGACTGTTTTTAAACAGACTTGTTTGCTACGAATCTTTAGTTATCACTTCAGGAATCCCATGAAACTAACAGGAGAATTGAAACTCTTCGGTAACAAAATACCCACCGTTTAGAAAAAAATGCTTCTATTAATGCATCCCCTTTTTACTAAAAATCCATGTTTAGCTTTTTTCCCTTTCTTGCAGAATCCTTACCAGTGTATGTTCTATAGAAATTTTGCATTTGAGCCCCTTTTACTTGAGGATATGCTGAAGCTGAGTAAGCTGCCACGGCTGTGACCATGACAAAAATAAGTGGCAGCTGCTGTAAGTTTTGGCCTTTGCAGCTTAGTAAAGAGTGATCTGGGTATCGGCACTTGGTTTTTCAGTTGATCAAACTGCATTAGAATTTTCTCATTTATGGGAGCCAGTTCATTTGCCAGCAGCTGAAAAAACGGTGACTGAACCAGTTCCTGCCCCTTGCCGGGCCATTCTCTCGCAGCTCCAACAGAGCTGCTGAACCTTGCCTCAATCAGCCGGCAGCTGCTGGAGTTTGCTGGCTAGACATAAAGCCAGAGGAAGGTGAATGGCAGGGGAGGATTGCCTAAGCTTCTGTGGTTGAAACTGTTGTCAAATATCTGTTGGTTTTCCTGTGATTGTGCAAATTCCGTGGGCTGAGGTGTTTGAGAGAGCGTTTGTTGCTTCTGGAGAAAGCTTTACCTACGTTTAGAAAACTTGCGTCGGTGTAGGGTCTTTGGGTTTGGGTTTTTTTTTTTTGTTCACCTTTATAGTGAAGTAGAGCAGATGGTTCTTCACATGATACCCTTCCTCTTCCTTTAAAGAGGAATAGAAACTATTAAGAATTTTTTTTTCATTGCATTTTAGGAACACTTCAAGAATGAGTCCACCACAAGATAGAAGTAGAAATTCCTGCAGCAGTGAGCCTCTGGCAAAGTGCCTTCAAGCAAAGAAGGACTTGGAAACAGCTATATCTGGGATTGTCAAAGCTGAACAACAGATTAAAGAGAACTGGCGGGAGGTAATTTTAAATTCTTTATTAAAAATGCTTTAATAACTTAACGTGATTTTAATGACAGTTTTTATTATTCCAGGGCACTTTCTATTATGATGATGGTCTGAAATTCTCCTAGAGACTTGCAAGCATCTTGTTCTATAATTCGGTCATGCTCTTGATAAAGGTATTCCTGTATTATTAGCTTAGGCATGCAGAATTTACTGAAGCTGTTGGTTGAAGATAGAGAGATATTGCAGATAACATTGTTCTTTGATACTTCTTTAAAGGTAGCCTTGGAACTTTTACTAACTTGAGTCATGTGGCGCTGTGAGTGACTGCGGTTAGTTTTTGAGAAATGAATTGCTCCAAAAGTACCACTTATCTGTGACACAAAATTTTGCAATCAGCGCAGCATATGCTTGTTCCTGCTCTTTGACAGATGTTCTAGAAATGGTACGTGTTACCTTACAGGTAAAAGCCAAGATTCACAGCCACATCAGCCGCCAACTGGAATGCCTGCGCAGTCGTGAAGTGTGGCTGTTCGAGCAGGTAGATCTCATTCAGCAGCTGAAAGAGGAGGCGTTGCAGCAGCAGGCGCAGCAGCTCTATTGGGTAAGATTTGGTTGTAGATTGTTGCACTGGCATTTTTAAGTAAAATTGGTCCTTGCAAGTATTTTCTCAATTTTAATCTTAGAAGCCAAAACAATAACATGTGTTTTGTCTTCTGTGCAGTATTTGGGACAATTCAATTGCCTTATTCATCAGCTGGAACGCTCCTACAGTAACGAACTAGCAAACCAGATTTCAGTTTGCCTGGAGAGGTAAATATATTTTATGATGCAAGTTAACAGAATTGGTATTTGACTTACGAATTTAATCTGATTTTTGATTCTAATAGAACTAATAACAGATCTAACTCACTGTTTCCACATTTTTAATGGATCCCAGAAGTAAGATCTTTAAAGTAGTCTGAGATACGATTCCTCTCATCTTTTTAATCTTAGATTGAAAAACCAGGACAGTAACAAGCAGTGGAGCTATTCATTTGTGCAGATTATTTCAAATATTAATTGTTGATGGCAATTGAAGTAAGAAGGAGAAACTTGTGTTTTGCTGGCTATTTATTCTGTTTCTGGTTTGTGGATAGGCATCTCTTTATTTTTGTGCAAGTATTAAAAGTCTTTCTGTTACCTAATTAGTGCCAGGTCAGTTTGGAAGCCTTTTTATGAAATTGATTGATTCCCAAAACATGACAGATGAAGAAGACTAATTATTTTTTTTTTCTTTCTGTAACTATCGTTACTCTTTCAGACTGGAAAGTCTTACTCTTAAACCAGAGGAGTCTTCCATCCTGAATTTTGAGGCTGACACATCTTACCTTCGCCAGGCTATTACCTCATTTGGTTCAATTAAAACTATGGTAAGCACTAAGACTTTCCTGGGTTGGAATATTTGCAAAAAAATCTATTCCAAGTGGTATTTCTACTTTTAGCTATAGCTCGAACGGATGTTTTGGCTGAGACCGAGGGAATGGTGATTATATTCTTACTCTATTCCAGCAAGTGAAAATTGATATGGTTTTCTTGAGATATCAATACTAACACATTGTAGATGGCCTTCTGTGACATAAATATTTTGGGACTTTTATGTAAGCAGCGTATCTCCTGTATTATTGGAGATAATTCTCTTTAAGGAAGTGGCCTGAAGGTAGTATAGTAAATCTTTTTCCATTCTGTTTTTAAATGTTGGGAAAATTGTTAGCCACAAAAAACGGACCAGTTGTAACTGCGCTTTATTTCTGCTTTATTGTAGAGTTCATCCTAGAAACTGGACAAAACTGAGATTTAAATGAACTTTTACTTTCCTTTCCTTACAGCAAACCTCAGAGAGAGAGAATACTTCTCCCTGGTTCCCAGGGCAGAACTGTGCCCTCATGAACTGTGAGCAGGTAAGATTAAGACTTGTATCTGTTAATGTTTAATTGTATTAAAGGGAAAAGAACTCAAGCAGAATATGTTAGCTTGCTTGAATAGTGAGTTCTGTTTGTTTGTTAAGACGTTTGAGTAGCCAGTAGAAGTCGCTGTGGTGAGCGTTAGTGATCTGATGTTCTGGCTGCTCCAGGAACAGACGTGCAAGAACGTAGTATGAAAGTGAATTTGGAGTATGACTGTCAGTCAGAATTTTTTAGTTGAATATACCTTGATGTTGCCAAGTCTTTTGTCTTGGAACTATCTAATTCCTTTTAATGCAGAAATTCATGGGAAATCTTATGTTGGGCTCCACACAGAAATGGCGTCAGTGAAGGAGGGTAGCAAATTAGTAATGGGAATTGTGGCCGGAAGGAGGGTTTTGGCGGGGTTACATGTATCAGAACTGTGCGTTGTAGAAGTTGTCGCTTCCCTTTCTTGTCATTTGCTCTCTGCAGAATCTGGGATCACAAACCAATCAATCGGTGCAGGGGCTTACAGTCATACAGGCGACTGAAGATTTACTTTTTTCTTAATTAGAAGGGACTGGTCTTTCTTTTGGTTCAGAAACACTGATGCATGATGAATGCCAGTTTTGATATTCACCATAGATCCTCTCAGCAATTAGACTTTCTCATAACCGAGACAATTCTTTCTCAGCAGAAAACATTGTGTGGGGCAGTGAGCGCCTCGCTTGCTGACTGGTTACTTGGAAGCAGACCTGTGGGTGTTTGCCAGGCTCCCTATGTTCCCAGCACCAATCTTGATGAGTGGGTTACACAAAAATGCGTGTCAGAGCCCAGCCAGGTAAGCCTTTTATGCGCTAACCTGGTTTTCAGTAAAGTGGAAAACACAGTATCCAATTGCACGTGGAATATGGTGGGAATTAAACCTTCTCTAACTCTCTTCGCCCTGCCTCAGGTTCAGCTAATACTTTTGCACTTACTATCGGAATGCTCCAAGCTGTAACTGTGCAAACAGTTTCTGATCATTGTCTTTTAGTGTTAACGGATGCATTTCAATGTGTCTTTACTAGGATTTAAATTCTTCCAAGGTCTGTTATTTTGAGCAAGCCTGGGGTAATCTGAAAGATTTGGAAAACTGGCTCCTGCAGAACCAACAGCGTGATGTTGCTGGGAAGACAGACTCCCCTGGCCGCAAGGACTCCACCTCTACTTTCAACTCGTCCTTTTCCACTATTGAAAAGGTGGAGGAATTGGAATCCCTTGGACAAGAAGAGATGGACCTTTCCGACTGGTTGCTGACTCCTGACACAGAAAATGGAAGTAGTGCTTCAGATGAGAAATGGAAGTATGAGTTTAAACCTTTTAGGGAAGAATTTAATTTGAATGATTGGCTCCTCAAAGCTGAAACGTGTACCAGTTGTCGTGGCAGCCAGATCAAAAGTGTGGAAATCGAGAACCTGGGAAATCTGAAGTGCCTGAATGAGCATCTTGATGGAAAGAAATCACCCACTACATCTGCTGTAAATGCTTGGCTTCTTCAGCATCCCCAGGCCCCATTTAAAGTGGAAGACGTGTGCAAAGCTAATGAGCTGTGCGCCAGCTTTTCAGAGTGTGTGTGTGATGAAAACTGTGGAAAAGAGGCTCTGTGTAAATGGCTTCTGAAAAAAGAAGGGAAGGATAAAAATGGAGTTCCAGTCAGCCAGAAAGATGTACCAAGCCCTGAGCACGAGAAGACAAAGTCTGCTGCCAATACCTGGCTTAACCCCGAACAGAAGCTCGCAGGGGAACCTGTTAGTGCAGAGAAAGCGGATTATTCAGCAGAGATTGCAGAACCCTTCAAAGTATTGCTTGAAAGGCCTCTGACAAGCTGGCTAGCCAAGTCTGAGCACAAAGCAGAAAGTGCAGAAGAAAAGGCAAGTAGGGAAAAAGCAGATAATAGCTTCAAGAGTCCTTTCCTAGACCTCTTGGCTCCGTTCCACCTCCCCTTGAACGTAAACAGTTGGGTGTTGACTTCAAACAACCCAGAAAATGCTAACCCGCCTCTAGCAGAAGATAAATGGCTTCTACGCAAGAAAGCACAAGTGAGCACGTTCATAAGTTTTTGTTACTGCTGTGTCTTAAGCCAATGTGCCGGGTTTATTGTTTTACGGAATTTGATGCCTGCTCTCTCTTCCAAATTCATAGCTCTTCTGGATAATACTGACTGACAGTTTTTAGGTTTCTTAGCTCTTTTAATGTTTTCAGTGATTATTAGTTACATAATTAGATGAGGCCAGCGTTTAACACAAAACAAGGTAATTTTCAAGTATAGCTAGTCTTACTAAATGAACAAAGTATTAATCTCCAAGACTCAGAAGTCAGTTTTATTTTCTTTGTGAACACTTGGACAGAATTTGAAGATGCATCAGAATGTATTTAGGTTTGGAGATCAGTAATTAGGGTGACTTCTCTTTCAGGACTTTGGCCTTCCTACAGTTTGCGACCTTTTTGCCTGTATGAAAATCAGTGGAGACAAAGAAAAGTGGCTGTATCGGACTCCTTTACAGGTAGGTTGCACAGAATGCATGAGAACAGCTGAGCCTAAATGTTACTTGTGGGTACAGAATACAGACGATGGCAGCTAACTGACATCTTCAGAGTTCTCCATAAGTAATGTTTAACAGCACTGTGATTTTCTCCCCATATACCTTTTCAACAGCTCGGACCATTCTGTTTTTTCATTATTCCTCCCCTTTTGATTGCAAGCCAGGGAGGGATTACTTATGTTCTTGAGTAAATCACTCTTCAACTGATTGACACTTGGTAAAATCTTGGTGACTTCTACTGTAACTAGAACGTGCAATTAACTTCTAACTAGGCGGCTTCTTTCTTATCTCGGTGGTGTATTTATAGCTGACGTCACATTTCTCCTCTCTGCCGAGATAACTCTTTATAACAGTTTTCTGAAATTCATGAAAAAAGACCTTCTTAGCAGGCATACCTCAAACCCTAAGGGCCAAGAGACTCCGTTCTAGGAAATATGTTGATATGATTTTTTTTTTCCAGGGTGTCTTATACGTGTGTTTTCCCAAAAGTGTTGCTTTCCCTTTTTATCAAAGAGAATAACCTGATTTTAAATTTGTTTAGATGTGAAGAACTGGAAGCGTTGAAATCATCCCCTTCCTGCTGATCAATCGCACACCACGCTGAGTGACTGCAGCCAGCTGAATTCTTGTGTTTGTTTGGCCGTCTGCTTTTTCTTCTAAAATTTTAACAAAAAGAAAGAATACTCGTATAACAGAGTTACGGTGCAGAAGATGCCTTTTTTGTTATGATTAATTCTGAAATGTAAACCCACTAAGCATAAGTAATCTGATACTATAGAGGTGTTAGTAAATTCCTATCTGTTATGGGACTCTGAATCTTCTGTAATGGGTTGTCACTTGAAGTGTGTTGAAGCCAGTGCAAGTATAAAGCAAAATCTCTCTGGTGCTGTGAAACGTGGCAGTGACTTTAGAAGTGTTGCCATTCCTTTCAGCTGCTACAACTTTGTCATGAGTTGGGTTCCAGCTTACTGGGATTGCAAGACAACTTGGGCTGTATTTGGAAGCAATTTCTTTTATTGAGCAGTTGCTGACTTTCAAGGTTTCATCTGCATCTTGTATCGGTGCGTCTCCCGGCTGAGTATGTGTAATCCAGGTTTTGAAAAAAGACATGAATTTATGGGACCTGACACGTGGCAGGAGAGTTGATAACTTGAAATCTTTTCTTGCAGATTTTTGAGCCATTCAGAGAACACGGTAGGGTGTTAATTTTCATGCATCAGTAGATCAGATCTTACTGCGTCCCCAGCTTTTAGTAAAACTATTTGAATTTCACTGAAAAAAGCTGTAAGGTGAAGTGTGTACATTTCTGCTAGTTTTAGATCATTCATAATGAACTTCTATTGACCTAAACCACTGGAAAGCAGGCATCTTAGCTACATAATATTTAAAGGTGATAGTTGGGGAATTTGCCGTCTCATCAGACTGATGTCTTGCTGTTTAATTGGGAAACACTAACTTGGCAAACTGCGTGGCTCCCACTGACCCATTTTAAAGGTATTTAAGCTGTGGATTTCCATGTTGTTATGCATATGAAAGTGGGGTCGAGTAACTCTGACCCCTATAGCTGTGGACATAGTATGAGCAATACCTCTTTATATATTTAGCATTTTGAGCCCATAGGACGGAGTGTGGAGGTGTTAGATGGAAATGTGGGTCACGCCTCTCAGCTTGCATGGAAAACTGTGAAGTTACATAGTTTCTGGCGCAGCTTCTACTCATTTAACAAATTGATCTTAATGACTATAAAAATAGCCTCCCCTTCTCTCCCTCCCTGCAGCCCTCCTGGGAATAAAGGTGATTTCAGTTCTTCACCACACTGTAGAAAGGAAATTATTAGCAAGGTCCAACCTTGGTATCACTTTGCAGCGTGAACACATTCCTGTCGGATAAAACCTGTGCAGTTGGTTAAAAGTAAGTTTTTAGTCTGTGCCGCACATCTGAAACCAGACCCCAAAAGGGCTTAACATCAGCAGACCACTTGAGGCTTTCGTACTGTCACAGCTGGGGCTTTCTGCTGGAAGTTCACTTTCCCCTTTGAACGTGTCCTTGTAGCTGCATGGGAAGACTGCACTGTGACTAACTCCAATAATAGCCTAATTTGATTAGCTGAACTTAATGAAAGGTGATTGATGTGCAGCCCACCTCATATAATTCCTTGTAGTCGTCATTGTGTGCTACTTTGTCAGTTCATTATGAGCCTTTAAAACTTGGGGGTATATATTCCTTTACTTACTCAACTGACTTGTTATCACTAATTGATATTTATGTAAAACATCGATTAGTCTTTTCCATTAAAAATTAATAGCAACCAAAGGTGTGGTATGTCTCCTTTGCAAGACGGTTAACTAAAAAAGGCCATGGCACATTGCCTAGTTAACCCCTGTTTGGATGCCACTGCAGCCATCCTTCCATCCCCGTACCAGATTCACAGGTTCAGTTCTACCTGCAGTTGCGGCCAGGAAACCCTGGCACCAGGCACACACCTAACGGGCAACTCCTGTTAATTACTGCACTGAAATGTAAGCCCCTGGACGCACAGCTGGTAGGTCTAAATCACCCGCCCTTTACTCAGCTGCTCTAAGAAATCAAATTTAGACAAAAATGTTTGTTTCTTATCACTCTTGAATACCTAAGGAGGACTTGCAGATTTTAGTGGCCTTCAGTCCTCTTCTCCCATGGCTGTAGAACATCTCTGGTCCAGCTGCGAAATTGGAAGTTGATTACTCTCTGGCTCTTCTGCTCTCCTGGTTTTTGAACATCAGCCTCCCTGCATGTTTTGTTCCTCCTTTGAGGATTTTCCCGTTCCTTTAAACTGGTAGAAGTGACTTAATCCAGGCTGCACTGTAGCACGAAGAGAACATTCTCATGAGACAGCGTGCAGCTGGGCTTGGCAGCCTTTCCACTGCCATACCCTGGCCTTCACGGGTGTGCATGCATACATACAGCTTTTATAAACGGACTAGAAGTTCTTTGTTCGAAGCCCCCACGTGCAGAACTCCTGAACACATATCCTGAGCATAGCTTTCAAAGATCGAGAAAAATGCTTCAGGATTTCCAAAGATGAGGAAGATAAGAGTAGCTAGAGCAGAGAATGCAATTCCTGCCTTCTCTGGGTAACGTTTAGAGACCTTTTTTCGAGGAATCGGAGATTATCGGATTGCACTGAGGAACAGGGCCCTCTCTGAAATGCTTGACTCTACTTCTCTGCCTGCCTGTGGAGCTGGAGCAGTTACCTCCTGCTTCTCCCTCAGCCGAGGAATCCTCCTAACTTGCTTTTGTGTAAAATAACCCAGATGCTTTGTGGTCACATAACGAATGTATTGGTGAAAGTACAGAGCTTTGCAGCTAATTTCAGGTGGGAGACCTTTCTCGAGTGCAGAACATGAACACTGGATCATTTTTCTGCCCTAGCATACATTTCCCTCCTGTTTTCAGAAGCTTTTTCCTCCAGCACTGAGGAAGCTGGAGATTCCTACTACATGAGTAGTTGATTTTTCAGCAAATTCCCCCAGCTGTAAGAGAAGTCACCTGCTGACAGGGAACGGTGAAATTCCCTCTCTCCATTCCAAACACTACATAAAAGCAGCTTTACAAGATTCAAAAAGCTTTCATTGTACCTGTTAGCTCAGACTCCCTCACTTGCTGCCGCAGCATGGAAAGCTGTCTTAGATCTATCAGCAAAACTAGATGCCATGGCTGGCACTGCAAGAGGATGAAACACCGCTCTGCAAGACGGCCACGGTCCCCATGCTTATATTTGTGTAATACTGCATGGGAGGACTGCAAGTGGCTTGCCAAATCCTGTTTGCAGCTTGGCTCTACTTCCTTTTATTCCTACTGAACTCGGATAAGCTTTTGGTCACAGCTTGAAGTAGCAACTTTATACTGATCGTTCACCATTAAATTGTGAACACAGTAAGTCTTGACACAGAACATCATAAAGATGCTCTCTGTATTCCATACTTAAAATTTACCTCCATCGCTGCTGCCTCTGTGCTGGCTGCATTTCATAGCTCAAGCTATGGATCACTCCATATACAAATGGGTTATGAACCAAAGCTTTTAATAGCCCTAGAGACACAGCTATTTCAGAAAAATGCACTCAGCTCTGCCCCTGAGGCAAGCAATTCCAGGAAAGCTGGGGTTATTGCAGACCAGGTAACATGCTAAGTTGTCTTAAGAGTCAGCCTAGCCTTAAGGTTGTGGCAACTTTGAACTTAGAAAAGCTTGTTCCTGCATTACCTCTAGTGCATCTGAAGGAGGAAAGACTTCTGTCAAGCTTCACAGCTTTCCTGCTTCAGTTAGGGGCAGAGCTCCTGGGTCATATTTCAGTCACAAAAAAGCCTCTAGCAAAACTAAAAGACACATTGCAAAGTTCCTGACGCTTAAAAAGCAACCTTCCATCAGCCCCCAAATAGGCTATCAGTCCTTTGTCCAGCATTGTCAAGTGTGTAGGAGTGCAAGTTCTATTAACAGCAACCAAGAAACGTAGGCGAGGAGGAACTCACCAATACCAACAGGGAGAGAAAAAGCAGTTCAGACGAAAGTGCCCATGTTTTCATGTCCCACCCAACAACACTGTGCAGCTGGTGCCTATGTCACCTTTCTGCAGCCTGTGAGTAGGACAGTGTCTTTGGTGACATTGCCCTCAAAATCACATGCTAGAAGGCCTAGCTCTGACACAACACTAACACACAGCCCACTGAAGGACGGCAGCACATAAGGCTTAACAAGAAACAGCACTTAGTAAGTGGGTGAGAAAAGACTCATTTTTTTTCCTTTATGCTACATCTAGTTAAGTGCTGGCATAAAGCATCCGGTTGGACCTGGTACCCTAGCAAAGCTAATTGAGTTCAACTGTGAAGGCTCATTAGCTAGAGCACTTGCTCTATAAAAAGCCAGTCTCGGAGGTCACCTCCCTCTAAAAAGGTTTCTTAACAGAGCTAATTTTTTTCTTCTCAGAGGAAGGTAAGAGCTACTACCTTCCTTCTACTGCTTTTTTTTGTTGTTTTAATTTTCTTAAGTGCAACGTAGTTATCAAGTGCTGTTTCAGTAGGGAGAGTTCAAGTAAGCTCTTGTTTTGCATTAAGTTGTCTACTGAGAAATAAGTTTCTTGTTTTTTCCCTTGCCCTGCCTTTGCACTGTCTCAGACCTGTTTAATTGTTTATAGACTCTATTTAAAAACTGAAGGAATGAGCTGTTATACAATGACTCTAATTACTGAACTAATTCACAACTTACTGTTCAATTTATCTGCAAACAATGCTTGGGTACATGGATTAATTTTAACACTGGAGAAGGTGTAGGTTCATCACATCTCTTCATTCTCTTCATTCAACCTACAAATGTCACTTGTTTGTGGCGGAAAAAGCTTGTTGCTAATTAAAAATCCTGTAATAGGCAATAAGAGGAATGTTTATTCTGCTCAGTTTCTAACTATTGGCTAAACGACTTCTGAGATCCTGGAGCACCCAAGTGTTTAGACAATCCACTGGCAGCTGTTCTGCAACAGCAACTGTACCTCATCCAGAAACAACCAGTTCCTTATTTACTAGAGCAAATAAGGGAGCAGAGTCAGGCCCTGGTACGCCTCACCAACACCTCGCATCAGGAGACAATCAGCCTGTTAGCTCACTTCCCCTCACCCACTGACTCCCCCAGGATTTTATCACATTGGTCCTTCAAAACAAAATTGTAAATAAGAGTCACTGGATGCAGCACATTTTTGTCTTATCAGTAGTAAGAACAGCAAAGCATAGAAATGGTATTGCATAAGTACCGCCCTTTTTATTAACGATGTCCCTTTTCACAGCTTACCCTGCGCTGTGAGAATAGTGACCCTTGCCTACTTAAGGCTCCAGCTGCCCAGGTGCTGGCTGGCCGGGTGGTGCACGTTGAAAGACTGCAGTGAATAGCTCTATGGACACAGACTTTATTACGCAGCGTTATCTTTGTAGTATTCGCAACTGAACAAACCTGGCAGCGCAGCAGGTACAGCTATGTGACTTGAGCATGCCTTGTAGCTCTGGCCCAGGGCTAGCTGGTGAGCATGTCAGGGAGACTCTATCTCGGTGGCCGCTCTGCTCACTTGCAGGTCCAGCAAATATTGCTGCCTCTCCAGCGACTGGCTGGCGGGAAGGAAAGGGCCAGTCCAGCTACATGGTGTCAAGAGGTTCCTCCTGGCATAGCTTCTTTCGGTTTCACACTAATTGTAAATAAAATAGGAAAGGGCACCAGACAAATCTCGCAACTGATTTGATTGGTGACTATGCAAGCGTGTCCTCTGTCCAGCGCTGGCTGTCCTGCTCAGAGGGACTGCCGGGCTATGGAGCCCTTCAAGTGCTCCCAGTTGTTATAGAGAGCGTAGAGGCCGGTAAGCGTCAGACCTACAACACCACCTCGTGCTATCCCACGCACTCCACCTGAAAAAGAGAAACAGATTAAAACCCATTAAAGTCACATTTGAGGAAATGGTCTGCTACAGCAACTTCCAAGAAGCTGTTCAGATCCAGAGGCAACTTAAGGAAACACAGTTTTTCTTTTTTGAATAAATTTCCAGAAAGGGTACCTGTGCTAATGCTACCCTCCCCTCAAACCTGCTGCCAGGCTCATACCTGCTTGTATGACTTCCTCTCAAACTATGTTAGCACTACTGCCTGAGTGAAGCCCTACAGAACACTCAAAGCAAAGCTGTTTTCCCAAGTCCTACTTTTCCTATTCCATCTGTCTTCAACACAGGTGTTTACAGACAGATATGACCTCTTCCTGCTTTAAGAACTCCTCCATTTAGGATTT
This sequence comes from Sula dactylatra, assembly GCA_013389905.1. Lineage (NCBI taxonomy): Eukaryota > Metazoa > Chordata > Aves > Suliformes > Sulidae > Sula > Sula dactylatra. The sequence goes on along the minus strand of WEKW01032620.1, from coordinate 7,587 downwards.
CAGATGAGGAATAGTAATCGTGTTCATCAGTTACAGTAACTAGGTCTTGGGGGGAAGGAGAAAAGGCAGGAGGGAAATAAGCGAACACAACAGCAGCTGATGTAGACACGACCCTGGGTGCCAGATTCGTGAGGGCCACCACGCACAGCTTAGCACAGCTTTTGTGTCTTTGGAATTTTAAAGCCTTTTAGAAAAAAAAAAAAAGTAGATGAAAAGGATCTCCTGGCAAGAATTTACTAGGGTATACACTGAACAACTTTCTTCTTACTATTATTAATCTGTAAAATTATCATCTTGCAATGGCAAAAACTGAGTCATACAGATGATTAAAAACAAATACTTTTTTTTTATTTTTACTGCTCACTCAAGACTTGAAGCTTCTGCAAGTTGTGAATGTAAAAATACAGGGCAAGTTTGGCTAATACCAGCAGCCAGCACGCCTGGCTGGAGCTAGGAGTCAGACAGCATCACAATTCCATTCCACCCACGTGAGGGTTGTGGTGCACAGGGGCAGTAGAGACTTCTGTTGCTTTTACTAAACAGCAGAATGTTTCTATTACTCAGTAGCAGAAAGTGCCTTGGTAAAGCTCCCAGGATGCACTACAAATGCATAGGAACACCTGAGTGTATGATCCTCAATACTAGGAAAACTTCACTGAGTTTGACTCTGCAATATTTATCAATCCCAGCTGAAGCAAGTTAGATAATGTGTACAGTATATAGAACAAGGCCAGTTTCCACTTACAGCTAGACAAAACTTGAGTGCTTTATTGGTAAAACTGACAGTGGAATTCAGGTTCCTAAAATGTGAAATGCATCTCTGTAATCAGTGATTTTTTTTTTAATTTTATTTTTTTCTATTCTTGGTCATAAAGTTGTCTCACAGAATTGCATTCAGGCTTGTAGTGGGGCAAGAAGCTGTTGGTGTCAGCTAGACCAAGACTGCATTACCTGCACTGCAAGATTAAATGGATTTCATTGGAGTTGTTAAACCTACTCACATTGCCCAGGCACGTAATGAAACCAAGAAGCTGCAGAAGTTGGACTTGGTACTAGAGCTCTTGTCTAGCCATAGTTTCTAGAAATTTCATTGCCAGACCAGCTGTGATGATTCGAGGGTGTCTTGGGATATATGCCTGGCTGAGTTCACTGCACTACCTGTTGAGAACTCAGCACAGGAAAGCTCTACTGTTTATGCGCCTACATGCCTAAATCAGGACTTAGGAATGCTAAAGTAGACTTCTATTTTTGATAATTCATCCTGGATTTGTTGCACAAAAAGCTTTTCACAAGAACGGGTTGCAGCTGGGTACACAGAACTAACCATGTGCAAGCAGCTTCTGGCAAAAAGCCACAGGTGAAATCTAAAGGACACTTTGTGCAAAACAAATATTTGAGATATACTGCAAAAATACTAACTCCTCATTACGTTTGGGGAAAAAATGAATAAAACATTACAGAGTTTGATTTTCTGCTGTTTATATTTGGAAGCAATTGCTTCCTGAAGAAACCCCCAAACAGGGCTCCTAACTGTTCTGGTGTTCAGTGAAATGCACAAAATATGGAACATCCTCATAGAATGCCGCACAGTACAGAGCTATGACTATTCCAGTAGACTTGTCCCTCAGCCCCCAGGTTCAGTTTCTCTCCTTTCCCCTTAAAATCCTAGCCTTCCTATGGAAGAAAGGTAGGTTGGAGGCTGATCAAGCCTGGTTCCAGATTCTGGGAAGTTAGGATTGTACGAGAAAGGTATCATCTTTAATTCAGATGGCTGGGCTACTTTCTAGCATCCATGCAGGCTTGGACACAGTGCTGCTAAGATGTACTGCTCCTAACACAAAAAAATGTCGTTAATATTGCCATGTGCTGAGGTCAGCCAGGTGAGGATGGCAGCTCTGAATCCACTTACAAAGAGACAACCACCAGGCCTAAAGCAGTCTGTAGGTCTTGCAGACAACTTAGGGACTTTGCTGATGATGTTTCAGTGGAAGTCTGTTTCACAAACAGGAACTAAACCTGTGCAGTTGGTATAGGTGCATTACTGAGTGAGTTAGAAAAAAATCCAAGAAAACTCATAAGAAATATTTCTTACCAGGTTCCCCATGCCTCTGTAACAAAGTCTTACCAGTAATTTGTTTTGTAGCTCAGAAACCAGGTGCAACTGCTATCTCCAGTAATTACAAAAAAAGGGGAAAAAAAAACCCCCAAAAAAACTTTCCTTTCCCCAACTGGTTAGATTTGCATTTGATAAATACCTCCAGGTCTGTGGCAGACATCAAACAGTAATGTACTGTAGAATGCAGGCCGGTTGCTGGGCAGGAAATGTTAAGCCCTCTGAGAAGATTACCTTGTTAAAAAAAATTAAAATTCTCCACTCCCATCCCAGCTGTGTTTGCATGATAGAACATGTTCCCACCCCTCCTCTGCAATCACTTTCTGCAAGCCTTTGATACCAAGTCTGCCTTGACAAACCCTGCTAGAAACATGGTCGTAAGCCTCTAATCTTGCATGGCTGAGTAAGATAACTTAAAGTTCCAGCTGACAGACATTTCTGAAAGCAAGTATTTTGAGATCAGCAACTTGCACAATAGTTGAGAAGCTGCTATGGGGTTTCCAAAGATACATCTGATGCTCTCTAAATGAGAATTTAGTTCTCTGGCTTTAGCTGCTGCACCCTTTCACCATAGAGTATTATCCCTCTTCTATGCATTTAAAATAGGTTTCAGAGTACACTGTGCAATGACACACAGCATTCTAATAGCGCACCTTTGCATTTCTTCATAGCATGATCCACTCCTAACATCAAATTTGACTGGTATAGCAGGTAAAACCATTCTCTACGTTGCATAATATGAGGGCAAAATCTTCCATTTAGGACCTTATTCTCTGTATTTTCAGAATGTGCTACTCCACTATCACTATCCTGGGATAGTTCCTGGGATGTTTAAAGCAAGAACCATCCAACAGCAAACATCAGAAATACCCTAACTGAAAATCCAGACCCACATATTTACACCAAAGAAGTGTAATAGTTAAGTTATAATTAGTTTTCTGCCTTCCCATCTCTCTCTCTCTCTCAGATATTCAGAATGCAACCAGTTTTTCTTCCTTTAGGGCTTCCAGGAACAAAAATATTTTTACATGGTTTTAAGGGCTTGACTTTTCAAATGTACAAGGCAACCTCAGTTTTGCTCCAAAATCAAGCACAGTGGTAGCTAACCAGACCCTCCGAACCATCAGGGCAGACATTTGTTTGAACATCTGTGGGTGGTCGTATGTCAATAGAAAATTCAAACAGTTTCTTCCTGCTGCTCCATGGGCATCATTTTATGAAATTTCTTAAGTGTGGGCAAAGTTTGTGGGTACAGAAATTACTGAGGAAACTGATAAACTACTTCTTGAAAGCAAGATACTTTCCAGAAAAGAATATTCCACTTTCATCCTGCTGCAGCTAAGACAGTATTGTGGTTAAAATACAGGAACAACAAAGCTTGAAACAGGGAAAACGTCCCATAGTTACTGTGGTGTGAAGGTTAAATTAGAGAAACAGTAAGAGTTTAGAATTTAATTTACAAGTTTAGAAGTATTAAAGCTGTTCAAATTACTTTGCAAACATTATTAAAACTCCCTATTTTCCTCACTGAGTGAAAGCAGCAGCACCTGACTGCCAGGAGACTACTTCAGCTACAGTAATTGGCAGCAAGAACCCTGCAAAGCCCTGCAGCATTGAGAACTTAGTTCACTGTTTCTGCTTAGCAGAGCTGGGCAGAAGGTAGCACTGCTTTCAGGGGCCATGTGTATTCTTAAACGTTAGCCCTCAAGTAACAAAGAAAGCCTCAACAAGCTATTACCTGTGGCGCCTGCTTGTAGTTTGCCCTTATGTCTTTCTTATTTCAGATCTGAAACAAAATCCTTTCACTAAACACTGTTTGATTAATAGTCCTATAGACCTGTTATGTTAAAAGCAGGTTTTAACAGAGGTTCTTAATTTCCAAAATGCCTGACAGCTCTGAACGTCTAAGTTCAGAAGCAAATTTTGTACTTGCTTTTTTCTCCAAATAATGCAGAAAATTAGGATATCCCGGGGCCATACCTGCAGCAGTCTGCAAAAAGCTGCTCTTTCCCCTCCCCACCAAACAGAAACAAGAAAAATAACCCTGTCCGGCCCAAAGAAAAACACAGATTGAGCCCACAGGGAAGAGGCTTTTATAGCTCAAGAAGTAGTTAGCTAATACAACTGCCCTGAACTCCTACCCACCACATGTCACAAAACTGATTGTTTTGAACGGAATGTCACTGGCTCTGGCCAGACTTTACTGCTAGCAATAAAACATTTAGCCCTTCTTAACTCATAACGTATTGACTTTTCAGAGTTGTGTTCCGAGGTCTTGAAATGACAACTACTCCCTTCAGCTATCGCTAGCATGCAATTCCCTTCTCTTCAGATGTACACCATTTTATACCAAATTATATAACATCTATTGTGCAAAAGGCATGAGATGCTCTATCTAGTATCGGGTTTGTACTGCACAGAAGTACAATAAATGAAATAATTTAGTTTGTCCAAAGCATTATTTTTGTTCCTGTTCTCCCTAACCTCAAGAGGGAAAAAATTATCTAAGAGAAAGAACATCTACAACCTGTGATTACCTCAGATAACAGGTAAAGGTTATTTAACTTTTTTGCTTACTGAAGTCTCTGTTGGGGATTTCAATGAGAAATTAATGGCTGTCACACTGGGTCAGACCAAAGTCCCACCTAGCTCAGTATCTTTTTCCCGAGTGATCAGCCCTGCATGCTTGAGGAGGAGTGCAAGATCCTCAGCCAGCTGTACCTCTGTGACGTGATGACTGGAACCACATGCATTTTCATGGTGGGAGGGAATAATAGTGACATAGTGCACAGTGACAATTATCTTTTTGATTTTTGCTACTTTCAGAGACTAATACAATTATGAAAAAACAAACTAAAGAGGCTTGATTTAGAAAAGAGGTTGAAAATGCATGCCAGAGGGCTAAATATTTGTTTGTTTTAAGGTATGTTAGTATTTGTGCTTAGTAATATTTATCAGGGGAAAAAAAAAAACTTGACATAACAGACCTTAATTTCTGCCTTTGCTTGAAGTGGAAGTATGAAGAATAGTATCTTATTAAATGGGAAAGCCATCCTCATGGACTTAGGATATCAGACTCCCTTTCAGCAAAACTCAAACAGGGTTGACAAAGTTGCAGTAACATTTCTATTACGTATGCCACTGGCAGAGGAACACATAGGGTTTTCTTTCATTTGTCACTCAACTTCTACCCAGAGCATTCATTTTAAGTTGTGAGCTTCAAAACACAGCTTCAATGAAGTTGCAGGTCTAGCGTAACAAGTTAATACTGTACTCACATGCTACATTTGGGCTAAAATCTAGTAAGTCATCTTAGCGTTAAATTTCATTTCAAACAAATGTGAAAACTACAGATCACTTTGGTCAAAGGGATCAACTAGTGTGCTGTTTTCAAGTTCCTCAAATTAGTTTTATTTTCATTCAATTCAATGTCTGTTAACCTAAGCCATACAGCATGCAGAGACGGATTCCTGCTAACATTAGGTTTAAAATGTCAAGTGAACAGTATCTGACTCACTCCAAGGAGGACCATCACAAGTCTTGGGGACTTAACTGCTTCAGTCACTTGCAATGGGGAACTTTCAGTGACTAGCACCTACTTCCAGTGAACAGAGGAGGGCTGAACTTCTACAGTCCTCACTTGCAGACTTTTTAATCTTCTCACACACAAGCTGTGTGTTAAGTAGCCTTTCACAAAACTGTTCACAATCTAATGGCTTTAGAATGTGCGTATATTGGGAAGCCTTTTTTGTTTGACTGCTGGCATTTTGGTAATGATTAACACCTCTACAAGGACAAATTGTGAAAACTGGGACCAGTTTGGGGGAACAAATCTCGCCTTCAAAAAGCCTTCCCACCACTTTTTTTTCCTGTCAGCTCATGCCCCTCAGCAAAGGCTTAATCATTTGTTTTGGAAATTCAATCTAGGCTTTCAGTGTACCCAAGAGTATTTTTCAGTGCAACAGCGTTGCTGATGTGATTCCTCCATCAGTGCTATGTTTAAACATGAACCAGAAAGTTGCAATAAAAAAACCTGCCATACTTTATACAGTTTCTTCTTAAATACATTGCTGATCTCTTTACAAAGCAGGAATGATGGAAGTGGGAAATCTGAGTGTGTGAATAGCACTGCCTCCAACTCTGTATCCACCCTTTGTGGATTACAGAACAGCCTTGATTTGAAATGGTGTTTGTGGGAGTTAAAATACAGGGATTTAGAACAGAAATGTCCCCAATGGCTTTCAAATTTTCCTTTTTTTAAATGCCAACACAACATGGCATTCCATGTGACACAGGAAAGGATTATAATCTTGATATGTCTCAGATGTGAACTGATCATTTCCATATGGTTTAAATGCTAAAGATTTTTTCAGGAAAATATACATTATGCTGGGTAAAGGCATAACTTAGAGGGAGGCTTTACCATATAGAATTAGGAAGGGCATTCTGGTATATAGTGGCAGTAAAGGAAGCACGGGAGAGGCAGCAAGAGGGACTGAGCATGAAAGAAAAAAAGAAAATAGTATTGAAATTAAATTCTTCGAACAGATGTAAATATCATCTTTTTCACTTCTGGAACTAATCCTTGACCTCTAAGGTCTACTGTGCCACTCAGATTTCCTGTATATGGTGAAAATGTTATTTCTTTTGAGTTTCTGTGCACCACAGTTCATATGTACAGCACATACTTGAAATACAATACTGTAATAAAAGAAGTCGCACTGTGCTCTGTTAAGAAAAGTAGTGTGAGATGACTCTGCATATAACTGGAGTAGTTATCCATGGTTGCACTGTGCCAAAGAAAGATTACACATAATGCCAGCTCTGTACTTCTGAAAGGTAAGGGGGAAGCTTCTGCTGGAGCGTAGGATGGCCGTTCTCCTTAATGATAACTTCCTACAGAAAATATTAGACTTCTATAGTGCTACCCTATCCACCTGTTGTTGCCAATCTGGCATATCACTCGTGAAATCCCAAATAAGTAGTTGATTAAAAGAGAGCTATGTGCTTGCAAGGTTAAGTGCACAAGCTAGTATTTACAAAAGCTGCTCAAGCCAATTATTTCTGGTTTCAATTAGTCTAGGCCAACAGGAAAATAAGACTTCTCAAATGGTTTTGCCCCATATATAAAGCTAGCCTTCAGGAACACTTCTGAGATGCTGAGGCACTCAGATGTGCAAAAGTACATAGATTTATTCTAGAAGTATCTCCTCAGTAAAATACAGGTGATTCATATAGCCAAACCTTTACTGAGGTACTTAAAACGTGTATTTTTTCTTCCAGCGGTAATGTCAATCTGTGGTACCCAGTAGTCCTCTAAAAAAGATAAACCCTCCAATTGTGCTTGGAATATGTGTTAACAGGAATTTTGCTGATGGAGCTCAGACCCTCTCTTCTGCAAACAATTCAGCATGCATCAGCAAACTAACCTTAAATCCACGATGTTCTCAAATAACGCTGTTTGTTGGTTTTGA
>WEKW01032617.1:0-11346 GCA_013389905.1 Sula dactylatra | reverse complement strand
AAAGAAACCCTTGAAGCAAACTGCATGGCAAAAACCAACAGCATTGCATCTGACTTAAGCAACCATCAGAATCCATATCCTAGTGCTATGGTTGGATTAGGAGGAAAAATGGACAATGCGATAAGGTACCTTTGATGGTTTTCTACTCCATTGCCAGAACGCATATTCTGCTTTCCTGAACAGAGCTGAAATCAGCTGGGTGGGCACTCTTATAGTCACAGAACAAACTCTTTTTAAGGCAGCACCTGTATCTTTGCCCTCAAAACACCTTGTAGAAAGCTTCAGCAATATTTGACCTATACTAGAGAGAGGGAACTGTTGTATAAAGGAAATTCGAGCTAGATTTACAAGGAAGGCTTAGGTTTCATCACTGTAATAACTAATTTTAAGCCACCCTTAAGTTGTTCCATCCATCTGCAGGAGCAGAAGTTTACCAGATAAATCTAGCTCACCATGCTATCAGGGTAGGATGCTAGGCAGCTACATAAGGAAACTGTATTCTCCTAAACTCCGTACTGGTATGTTAGCCCTTTTGCCTTGATCCTTCTGTGTTTTCTCTTTTTTGGAAAATACAAAAAATGTGCCTGTGTTTTTAAAAAAAGTCTACATTCTCTCTCAAAAATAAATACATATATGTATTTATTCTTATTATTGTTATTTATGCAATAACTGCTGCCTGACTATCACAAAAGCTACAGTCCTAGCCCAAAGAATAAACATTAGCATTATCAGACCACTTGCCCTTGTGGGAGTTTCACAGATTTTAACCCTTACAGTCTTTTCTTATTGTTTAACTTATATTTTCCTAAGTCTAGTATTTATGAAATACCTGCCACAGGCAGCTTCAATTACACTTGTTTGTATCCTTAATTGTTTAACTCTTTAACTCCTTAAGTTTCTGATGTTATGTATCTAATCTTCACATTCATCATCCAAAATCACTACCGGCTAAACCTGATCTCACCAGTAAACTAAGAAAGGAATAGGTTATTGATGTACCCTACTTCACAGAGTAAATTAAAATGGCATGAAGAATTAGGAAATTTGACTACAAAGTCTTTGCTTAGGCTGTGAGACCATTCTTTAGGAAAAGTTGCATAAGGTAAACTAACTCAACAAAATAAGAACACAGCCTGAAATGGCTGGAGACAATAAGCAGTTAGGAAAATGTTGGACATTGGAAAGAGAGGGCAGCGCTCAAATATTGGTAAAACTCCATGGAATCAAGTTGTTAACTCTCACTTATGCTTTTGTAAATATTCCCAAAAACTCCTATGTTAGCAGCAGCATGTCAGATAGCTTAAACACACCATGGAGGCAAATTCCAGATAATGTCAAGTGGGCAATTGCAGGGTTTCAATGGCATAAACCTGGCATAAAATATAGAACCAGGTCTTCTGAGCTCATGACAGGATGTAATATCAATGTTTCCACCGAGCAACTCGTTGTTTCTCCATTCACACCTTAAAAAGTGAAAGAAAAATTAAGGCTGCAGAACTGAAGGGATTCTGTGGACAGAGGAGGCATATGGGCTGTCGAGGACTCCTTGATGATTAACGATTACTGGACAGACCCAGAACCTGAAATGACCAGACAGACCAGTGTCCAGTAAGTGACAGACCATATAATTACCAAATTACAGAGCATAAAAACCACTGACTGTTTCCAATTATAATGTGAAAGGGCAACTTCACAGTTGTGCCACCTAGTAGTGCTGGGGAAAGGCAAAGGAAAATGTGTTAAAGGCCTAATGAGGTGTGTGGGTGGAAGTTACTGCCATAGTTTACGTCTGTTCAGGTTGTTAGTTCCTACAATGTGTCACTACTCAAGAGAGAGAGGGAAAGAGAGGGAAACAGAGATGGGAGGATTTGTGTGGGAAGGCTTTTTTTCACTGGGCTGACTGCAAGTAAAGATTTGTTTTCCCTTACTTCTTCCTGAACAGCTCTGACAATATATTTTAAAAGAGCCATTTAAGATTCCCAGACAGTTTCAGTAATTGATTCAGTATTTTTACAATCCAGGAGACATACTTGTTTATTTTAGCAGGCTAGGGAATTGTTCCCTCGAAGCCCTTAAAAAGCACAACAGGGAAAAAAGAGATAGGGGCCTCAGTATATCAGCAGGAACAGACAGCACAGAGGGACTGCTATATAAAATGTTAGAGGAAAACCCAACCCCAACGACAAAATGTCAGCTGTGGCCTTTCCCAGAATGGTCAAATCCTATCCAAGCAGCAGGGGACTCACACAACTGACCCTTTGTGAGTTTCCACCTTCAGAGGGTATCTCCTGCGATGGGGTGGCTCCAGGACCGCTCACCTGTAAGACTGGGGTGTCAGTACCAACCGAGGCCCAATACTCAAAGGAGCTGCATTGTTTACAAGCTCCCAGGATGCACTCAGACCATATAACCTTCTCCTCTTGCATGATGCACTGCACCCTCCACTTATTGCAGACCACACCATGTTGTCACACAGAGCTGACAGAGACAACTGAGATGGTGGGGAATTAACCACAGTATCTAGCTCATTTGACAGCCCTTAATTTAAAAGAGAAATCACCTCCTGAGCAGATTCACTGAGTTGTCCAAGAGATATTTGCAGCTTATTCTGTAGGCTCTCAGCACTGCCTTGCACCTACCCTCAAGGAGTGCAGATGTCAGCAACTTTACTCTGTGCAAAGAGACTGAGCACTCTGTAGAAAAATAGTAATAAATAGCTATCTGGTAGTTTGTGTTGACAACACAGCATCAGCTTCTTGAGACTCCATTCAGACTATTCAGCCCCACATCGTCCTTCCAGGCCTGATGTACTGGGGAAGCTCTAAATCCTGAATTATTAAGAAGTATCTGACATTAAAGGGAATGGAGATAGAAAAAGGCACATAGAGTTACTGTTGCTGTTTTCTTACTCTGCAAACCCATAACTGTATGTTGTATGGGAGGAGGCTGTCTTGCTTTTATTGATGAGCAGGGGTGTTACAGAATTTCTACTTGGAAAAAATCACATTTTGGTTGGTTTCTGATTTGGATGCAAAATACTTAAGTTTCTGCAAGATGAGCCAAGAACAGAAGTAGGTTCCCTGCAAAGAACTTAGGTGACATTTAAATATAATAGCAATTTCAAAAAGCCTTCTCACAGCCAGCTTACAACTCCTATAGCTGACCACCTCCTTGCCCTTTTAATCCTTATAGCCCATGTTAACCCCAAAGGCATTACTCAGCAGGTTTTTAAAGGGAAATCCAGGTATTAGGCCTTTCCCTCCCCTACACAACCGAACAACAGGATCCAGTAACATTCTCACACCAGTATTAGCTGACAGGATCAGAGCCCTGGACCCTGCAGTTATGGTCACGTTTCTTTGAGGGAGAAGTGGGACTATTCATTGTGCATTGTAGGCAGGGATTACAGCATTCACATCCCAGCTCCCCTACTGGATTCAGACATGCTTGCACCACTTTACATCAAAGTTTCTTAAACACATAGTTATAGTGGGCAAACTCTACCTCTTCTACTCTCTGCTGAAGAGAAAAGCACAAAAATCACTGGGTTCCAGATGCCTTGAAGGGGTCTCACCCAGGGAGGCTCCAGGGGCCAGTGCCTGCTTCAGGGATACTTATTTCATTTCATCATGTGAGTATTGAATATACCATGCAATAAAAATTCCAAATAAGAAAAGCCAATTTTCCCAACCTGCAGTGAGTGTGTAAATCACTGCACTGGAGAACTGTACACTTACTTATTTTCTGAACAGTGGAACAGCTCCAAATCCTTCCCTTGAGCTGTAGGAGGATTCATCGTATAACGCAGAGTTCAGGAGTCCACCGAAGATGCTCAACCTGGATCTGCCAAGGCCTTTTCTGTTTCTCTCCATCAATCAAGTATACCTTTATTTTCCTTTAATGTAAAACACAGCTATTCCCCTAATTACTACCCAAACTGTGTACTCCTTTTCTTTTTCAAAGTGTCGCAGCTTAATTCCTACAAGAACAAGAGATTTTTTGATCTAGGAAAATGAGAAATTCAGTCAGCAACAAGCATGTTAATACAAGACTTTCCTGCTCATATTATTTCACAGTATGCTGTGGTACATCAGTTTGTACACTAGGATTATCAGTATGCTACGTTGTGACACTATGAATGACACTGGAATGGCTGTTAACTTACCAAGAACTCATGTCAAAAAAAAAAAAAAAAAAAGTGAAAAAGCAAATTAAAGTGAATTTTTTAATTTCTGTTCTGGTTTCTTTCTCTAGGTTATTGTTGTCCTCATGGAAAACTCTTTTCTGTGCAGACAGTGTGAAATGTTTTTTATTCTTACTTTGATGAAACAGCTGTGCCTGACAAAACTATTAGAAAAAATAATCTGAGTTTCTCTCAGCATAAGAAGATTATCTCATCAGAAAGTGGGGCTGGGTCCTGGGTTGGGACTAGCACAGAGCAGGAACCATGCACCAAGGTCAGACAGAGCCCACTGGTATCTCAGGAAACCAGCTTGGTGGTGTACAGTGAAGAGGAGGAATGAGGACTCACAGGATAGTTGCTAAGTATAATCCAGAGAAGTAAATGAGCTAAGGGAAATGTTTTGCCCACAGAGTAAATCCTTCAGATATAGCTGAGTGTGGGTTGTTTTTAGACCCCGATGAAAAGTAGTCTGAGACTTTTGTTTATCTTGGCTTTGGTGGCAGAGTTTAGCTAGACTCTTCTAGTTGTCATGGCATACAAGGGTCTGGGAACTTCTGAGGGTGTTTTGGAAACAGGTTTATTATAAGTCCCAGTTTCAACTAAAGCAACTATTAAGGTGTTTTTTCTTTTCATTTTTATTTTTATTTTTATTTTTATTTTTNTTTTATTTAGCTCCTTAAAATACAGGAGATTGTGACTGTTCGCTTTGCACCTGGGAAAATCATATCATGTCACATATTTGGAGAAAGGGTATTTGAATTGCTTGCATATATACCTTCTGACAAGAGAGGGAGGATTTTCAGTTGTCTGTTTTGCAAAGTTTTTGATGCAGGCAAGAATTTTGAGGTAAGGCACTGAAAAAGAAAAAACCCATTACAGCTGCAAAGGAATGATTTTGTCATGAGACTTGAATCACACAGGGATGCAGTATAAGTCACTCTTTCCCCAGTCTTTTTTCCTTTTTTAAATGCTGTAATCCCAGAAGAGGGCTGATGCAGGGGATGAAGGTGGCTCTGCTGTCATATAAACTGGTTTATTGGAAAAAGGAAGAAACCTTTTCATAAAGGAGTGTCTTCAAAAGAAAATCTGTGTATCCTTTGAACCATACCAAATCACTATATTTTATTTTCCACACAGAAAGAAAGCAGTTGCATGTACAAGTTAATCTGGAGTGGCTTTTGCTTCCACAGGAAACTTTCCTGTTTGATGTTTGAAGGGGCTTATATATGGCAATCCTCCACACTAGTACCCCAAGAGGAATACAAGTACTTTCCTCAAACCAGAAATCCAGCAGAAAGGTGGCCAGCTAATTTTTTTTGCCCTCTCTCGACAAAACTTCTCAAGTCTTACTTTGACCACAGGGGAATATATCATGATATACACCTTCTAGCATCTATTATTCCTCAGTATAATAGTCTTTGAAATTTCGACACTACTGAAACACCCATCACAGCTCACATGGCCTAATAAGATGTCATCACACTGAAGTGGAAATAATGCTGTGGTTATGGATATAGAAGACAGGCTGTTCCTAAACCATGAGCCAGAACAAGAACTGGGGCATGAAATTTAAAGCAAGTCCTGAGTGTCAAAGAGGCAGAAACGTTGAACTCTTTAAAGTTAGGGAAAATATTGCCTATTTAAGTCTGTTTATCTTCCCCTTGTAGATTAAAATTGTATGTGTGCCTTTGAGACAGGCTATTATCTTATCTGCTTTAAGCCACAGAAAATAAAATTGTCTTAAAAGTACATGTACAAACTCCGCTCTGGTATTAATTCTTCTTAACTCAGAGATATAGCACATTCTTTCCAAAACAAGAGGCATATTTTTCGTGAGGCATCCATACATCTCTTGCCTTCAATACATATGTAAGTATTGCACTAATAGTCAGAAATTTTGGCCCCAATGGGCCAGAACAATCTCTAACATTCTGGCCAGAATAGATAAAACTAACTTTGCTGCTTTGTCCATATTAATATAGCTATGACCAAGAAAAAGATGCTCAAATGTTTTTTGAGAAATATTTTTCCTACTGTAGACAAAAGTGAATTTGCACCTATTTTTTGTTTGTCTTTGGCACAGAAGACTGGACATTTCTTTCTTGATCTGTATATAACATTGTGTAGTCTCAGCCATAGATTATAGACTCTTTAGCTTATTCCCCTTTAACAAATCTGAACACCAGTTGCTCATCAGTCTGTGTGCACAGGGAAAATGATATATTCTGTTCATAACACATATTTAGACAGAGGGGATTATAATGTCACTTTTTCCTCTTATATGCAACTTCTCCTACCAGGAAGACATGGTCTAAAACATGGGTATATCTAGGTTTATTACTGCATAGAGCTGAAGAAGTGACTAGTTAACACTTAATTATTTTGGTGGGATGCAATTTTACTTTCATATGTGACATAAAAATTAGACCTGGAAAAGTCTCACTGAGCTAGTCAGACACCCTTTTATTACAAGCAAGAAAAGAAAGGAACCAAAACAAACTACATGAAGTTTCCACAGGAAGCAAAGAACAGTCCAAAAGGCAGCCAGCCTGCCAGAAAAGACTCAAAACATTCAAAACAAAATAAAGATAAAACAAAAGGTGAAAATTCATTTAAAGATGTGTGCACCAATTAATTTCTAAGAAGTCTGGCATTCTCCTGTAGCATACCAATAACTTTATTAAAAGGAATGGCAAACACAAACCACTGCGCTGTAGGTGGGCTTAGACAAAATGAATATGAGTACTGCTTATGTCAAAGACTATCTAAAACAAAACAAACCCAAAGCATTTACTTTTAATAATAGGCTTAGAAATGAAGCTATAGGGAAAACGGAGTAGGATAATCTTAACGGCATTAGACCTAGACATGGGAAAATTATCCTGTTTCCATCTCTGCCAAACATAGCCTTTCAGCTTGTGGGTGAAGAATTAACTCTCACTAAGCCTCAGTTTCCCATATTAGAAGCCAATAATATTGGTTTTAACATCTGGCTTTTAAAAATGTGGTCTCTGAGTCAATTGGAGTAATACATGTTTTTTATATTGCAACTGTACAGTGCCAGGGACATTGAGGAATTTGATCATTGTTATTGCATCTATGCACTACCAAAATAAAAGCAANAAGGCAATGCATCACTTTTACACTCACTAACATATTGCTTTGAGCTATCGTCCCCAGGGGAAAAGAGTGCCTCTATGGAGTATTGTAATTACTTTTTTTTTTCAGATTTCAAATAAAATTATCAGAGTACTATCAACAGTTGTGCAAAAGCCTTAGCGAATCTGGAAAAGTTAAAAAAACTCTTAAAACTTCTGAACTTCCTGAATTTAAAGTAATATCATCACCTAGTACAAATATACACTTGCTCTAAATAGACCGGATTTGTTTTCCACAGCTCTTCAGCATATTACCATTTCTTACAGTGTTTGTGTATTTGCATAGATGATACTCCACACCCTTTTCTAAGAGAGCGATCCCAATAGCACTTTCTGGTCTTCTGGCAAGATATATTCTGTAATAGATACACCTACCCTGCTTTCACTTCCAGGTGGAAATCCATCTTCTCCTAAACATTGGCGGTGCAATTCCTCTATCTTTCTACATTTTCTTTGTCACATATTCTCACTTCCAAGAACACATTAGAAAATGAGGTGGATGGATAAGATGATAAATAGAGCAAACTTGCCTCAATGCACTCATTCATGCTTGAGCTCCTCAACTCTCTCTAGCTCAACAGTTTCTAGTGCCCTTCCTTGCTGTGCAGGTTCAGCGGGGGGTTGGTGATTGCCCCTTGTTTAGCCAGTGCTGCAGCCTTTCAGTTCAGTCTCCTGGGGTAAAGGAGCTGACAGGCTGGCTCTCTTCAGCTCACAGATGCAAAACTGTGATTTATTCCTCTTCTGGGGATCTTTGATGTCAATATACAAGAGAGCTGTTTACACCACCTTCCCTAGAAGCCTGTTTTGAAAGAAAGCCCTATCCTCACTCAGGTCTTTGGAAGAGACATAAACACACTTCCCTGAAGAATAAGTCTGAGCTCTGAACCCAGAGCAGAGAGAGACAGTCACCTGCAAGCCTGAGCTAGGCATTTGTGACCTGCTCCTGGCCCAGCATTGGCATCAAGTGGAGGCTGCTCCCCTTTCCCTGGGTGTAGTCACTGCATTGAAGAATCTAAATCTGCCAGGCACCACATAGGTGACTCATGGCCATGAAGTAATGCTCTGTGTGGTTAGGATCAGGTTGCATGATGCTGATCATGTTAATTTATGGTCTGGATATCGCACCTCTCATTCCAGTAAATCTGTGAGTACGGTAGCTACACAGGTCTAATTCTGGGTTTTGAACTTTTCTCCAGGTGACCAGGGGATGAAATACGAACCTTGCACAGCATCAAGTGCCTAATTCCACAAAATGGGAATTCATCTCCTAAAATGCTGCAAAGTTTTTCAAAATGTTGTCTTTGGCTTTTGGTTTATACATGAGATGTATTTGCAAATAATGACAAGGTATTTACACTTGAATTACATTCTTCTTCATGAGTTGTGCCATTTGAGTTGCCTAAGGTGTGTTGCTTTTTTAAAAATACATCTTTTTTATTGAAATGAAGATAACAACCAAGGTCATGAAATAGGAAGGGAGACTCTAAAGATACTCAAAAGTGATCTATTGCTAATGGTATGAGGTACATTAACTTTTACAGAAGTGCTTTCACTCAGGCATGAATTACTGATACCTGCTGCACGCAAGGTGAAAAAACCAGATGTGATAAACAATGAAACAACTGTTATAAAGAAGGATTTTATTGTTTGTTATTTTATTGCTTATTATTTCCCCATTTATAAAGATGATGAATACAGAGCAGCTCCCACCTGAACTTCAGTAGAAGTCAATCTGCGAAATAACTAAAAGAATTTAATCCTCACAATGTTTACTGAGACAATCTGTAGACAACTGAGCTGAAACTGGGTGTCTGCAACTTACATATATCTCCATTCGCTGCTTTTCTAAATTGAAAAGACATCCTTAGGGCATGAATCAGGGGAATAAACTGATAATTAAAATGTAGCAACCTGAATTAGGGTCAAGGCTACATTCCTGAACATTCTGCAAAAATGTAAATAGAGACAAATCAGGTCTTTGCCTGCATATCCACTCTTCTTTCCTCTTTAGCATGAGATTAAGGGGATATCCCCTGAAGGTGGACTCAGAATCTAAAATATGTTAAAGAAAGTGTATTTGCATACAGTGCTCTGAAATCAGTAGCAAAAAATTCCCTAGTTTATTATTAAAGCCAAGAATTTCAGAGGATTACAAAGGGTCTGGCATGCATTTAGATAAAATATTCAGAGTTCTTGAAAGGTTGAAGCTCTTGTGCTCCTTGGTGTGCACTAACTTTTACCTACTGAAATGAAGAAGAAACTTCCCCTGCCCTCTGTGCAGATTTTGCCTTAATTGCAAGGTCTCTGGCCTTTCAGAGCAGGTGGCCCTGGCCCCCACTGGATGGTCGTACAGCTGCTGCTTCTGCTGTTCTTCACTTTTATCATCCTTAGAGAAGAAATTGTTTGCTTGATGAGCTGCAGCCTTTTAGAAATGAATGTATAAAAATGCTTGGGTATAATAAGTTCTTCTTTACTGCAGGAATTACACAGGTAAATAATCAGCTGGAGCACTAACGAGGTATTTGCATGCTTAATGAGACCACTTGTATGCATAGTTTTATATGCAGCTTGAACTTGAGCCTGACAACTATGAAGCATCAGGTAACACCATTTTGGTTGTGTTCCTCAGGACTGGTATCAGCCTCTCTGTGTTTCTGCAGGTAAGATCAGTATCTGCACATCAATCTTTTTAGGGAAGATCAATAAAGATATAAAGACACACTCAAATAAACTTCCAGCTACATCCTTGTATTTGGGTGCTTTCATCTGATGGAGTCTGGGAGACACCTAAATCAGGACGTTAATTAAATTTTTCAATTCTCAGATGTGCCTGTATTCTCCTCTGACTAACCCAGGGGTTAAAGTGAACTTTAAACTGTCTTACTAAGACCCTTTAAAGAATAACCTTTAGTGTAATGCCTTGATATAGGCTGAACATATGTTCTGGACACTCTTCTGTCCCACTAACACTCCCCAGAAAAGACTTGCTGTCCATAGGAAATCTTGCACTTCACTGCAGTGTGAGGTTTTTCCAGTGTACCTTTCTGGGAACTGGCCCTTTACATTTGGAAACAGCCTTTTAATGGCTCTTTTGCAAACTCTTACAGTGTCTGCTCAGTTTATTTACTGTAGTCATTCTTTATACTTATTTCCCATCACTTTCCTTCTGATTTCTCAATGAAAGGCACACATTGGCTCAGGGAACTTATGCAGCCTACGGGATTGAACACTAACTGGATGAAAAGGAAATCTTGATTTTCTTCCAGGGCTTCTGTGTGTTGTGAGTCACTTCACTTCTTTATGCCTCTATTTCTGGCAATGGAATGGATGATGCTATATCATTATTAAAGCATTTTTGAGATATCTTGATGAAAAGTGCTCTGTAATATTTAAATAATATTTCTCTTTGCATCTGCAAACACTTAATGGCGTAAAATGCAAGTTAACTGTACACTGTGTTTGGCAAAAGCCATTCTTAGCAGTTCTTTCTCCTCTTACATTAGGAATACAATTAAATTAAGTGATTAACCTCCCCTATGCCACTGATTTGACAATGTGCTCTGTCATCCTCTTTTCTTACAGAGCTGAACTGTTCTAATAATGTTTCTTTTTTTTTTTATATGCAAGCTGTACTTATGGGTCTAAGAATTTGTGTTGAACCTTTAAGGGTCTAGAGACAAAACATGCTGAAATTAGTAAGAAGATTCCAAAGATTTCAGTAAGTTTTGGATGAACCCTTCCTTTTTTTTCTTCTTTTTTTTTTTTTTTGGAGGGGTGGTGTTGCATTGTTTATATTATCTAAATTGAGATATATTCATACTGGAAATTATAAGATTACTTCGGAGATTTTTGTGGACAACACTTAGGCCACAAAACATCCTCCTACTTGACTTTCCATCCAATATTTAAAAACTTTTCAAGAGGATTAAGAATTTCCTCTGGTAGATTAAAAGACACTGCAACGTAGGGAAGAGGAAAAGTCTGCTTCTGTACATAGCATGAGAT
>WEKW01032616.1:1746-18423 GCA_013389905.1 Sula dactylatra | reverse complement strand
CAAACAGGTTAATTCTAAGTTGTTGAGGACTAAGAATGTATGCAGAAAACCAAAGATGTAACTATTCTGGTAAATTCTTAGGGTTTTTAAGATTCCTTAAATATTGAGAAGTATATATGAAATGCTGGGAGAAGGGTAAAGGAGAAGTGGGGATTTAGCAATGGAATGTGGCAAACTAGTGACGGAAGCTACTTTGACATGCTCATTTTTCCCACTTCTCAGCTATCTAGAAGGTTGTGTGTACGGGACAGTTTGACTTTAGTGTTTGGCATAAATAGGTATAATATGAAGGATTAGTAATTGGAGCCCTATTTATACTAATGCAAATGGAAATACAGAAATGGTTCTGAACCAGAACCATTTGTTCCTAATTTGATCAGGATATCAATACCAGTAAGCAATTTTAATACTAAAATTGTACAAATGTTAATTTGTTCTACTGAATATCCTTCTGATTGTGCCATTTTGCNAGACTGCACAGTAGTTAAGTCCACATCACATTTCAATAGTCCGGTCTCTGTAATTTGCATCAGCAGATTAGGCCTTCTTTCGTACCTCATTTGCATTTGGGCTTCTCATCTCCTCCTGCGCAGTGCCTACTCAAGGGGTGGGAATTTGCTCAGATTTCCAAGGAAACCATTCTGGTTAAATGCCTTGGCAGTTGGCAACTCTTGGATAAGCAGATGATTTTTTTTTTTTAATCTCAGAAAATGTATAAAATGATTTGCCCTGTGACATGGAAACAATGGATGGTCTGAATTAAGAGAAAGAATAATCTTAGTGGCATACTTCCTTAGGCAGTTTGCAGAGAAGGGAGGACGTACATAGAAGGCAAATATACCTTGGATGGATCCATACTGAACTGGAGGAAAAATGGTTGTTAATGTATAAATAACTTTTCAAGACTGTGGTATGCTGCCTCTGAGACACCCATTGTGAAATAGCTAGTAGTACAGATATTTCCTTTTGATTTACTGCTAAGCTGTTTCCTTTATGGCGCTCTGCAGTTAAATTCTCTGTACAGATTTACTCCTCAGTTGTTAGAGGGCTAGTTTGATCTTAGATTTCCAGAGGTTTTAAATATAAAAATTGTTACAGGCTTAAGAATTAGAAATGTTGTGTGGTGCCATTAGACAGTGACTGTAACCTGCATGGGTTGCTAATGACAGGCTGTTGCTGCATTTTAATTTCCCCTAGATTGTTTGGGGGTAGTTACTGGGTAACTTTGATATAAATGTGTTTGGTTGTGTCATCTGTACTATGCTAACTGAGACCTAGAACATAGCTGTAAGAAAACAGTGTTTTAAAAACACCAAGCGTGAAGCTTGCAAGTCTGAGGAAGACACTCGCACTAGTCTAATTAAAAAAAAAATCTGCTCATCAGTTACTTTTTAAAACAGAAGAACATGCAAGCGTTGCTGGCTCAGTAGCTGACGTTACTGATCAGTATTTCTGCAAATTGGTTCCTGTGTGTGCAGAAAGTACTTGAGAGCCTTATCAAACGTGGACGTTTCAATGGTTGTGTACAACTACACAACTTCTACTCGGTTTTAAACTGGTAATGGTCTTTTGTCATTTGCTATATAAAAGGTAGGTCTGCATATGTAGCTGCTGTTTGATTGTGTCATGTGAATGCAGTCTTTACGTGCATCTGCCAATTACATTTTAGATAGCCAAGTTTGTATTCATATTAGTGCTATTGTTAAATTGTTAAAATTGTTAAAATTTGATCCCGAATTTGTTATCTTTGATCTTTATAAAATTCAGAGTCAATCTTCATTAGTATGTATAAAGCTGACATATCTATACAGACATATATAAATATATATCTTCTATATATGTAGATGTTTTTATTTGCCCCTCAAATATTAATTTAGTATAACTATATAAGGATGTTGATACAGTTGGGATATCCTTCCCACTAAGGGCTAGTGGGTTTTGGGACAGAGACTGATACTGGAAAATACTAGGAGGTGGCAAGTTTTATGTTTCTCACCAGCGTTTCAAGTTGGAACATTATTGTTAACACTTGTTGGCTTTTGGTTTGTGTATTAAATCAGCTGGCATTTTTAATTAACGGTCATATACATAATTGACTCAATCTCTCCTGTACAGTTTAGGAGGGGAGCCAAAGACTAAACAGACATTAAAACTCAAATCTTCGAGAACAGTAATAACTTCATAGCAGATTGAAAGATATATCAATAAAAATTGACGGAAATATGTACTATGCTAAATCTCTTCTAGTCATATGCGCTGCTCCATTTTCCAAGCTATCATTGCAAGACCCTTCAGAGTGCAATGCTCTGAAAACAAACTATAAGAATCACTGGCTCTTACTTCATTCTTGGCCACTGCTAATTAAATCGATGTAAAGCAGAGGTATGATCAGTTTTCCCTGGCCGCACTGCATGCTCGCTAAGGAAAACAACTGGTTGAAGATGCGTCTCATTGGAACATTTGATGCCTAGAAGCAATAAAATATAAATGTTTCTGAAACAGTAATTTACATGCAAACCTCAAGTTACTAACTTGTTAATCTTAACGCAGTAGATTGGGCATCCTGAATAGCAGCAATTTTGCAGGTAAGTCATCAGTATTATAAAATGAATGAAAGTAAATGCTCATCTTCCAGACTGGTTCATGATATGAACAAACAGATGCAGATAAAGTTGATATTCTATGTAGAATTACTTCTTGTATGCATTTAGTACATACGTAATGGTGTCTCGGTATAAATGTTAACATAACCTGCAAAAATGAATGTGTCCTCTCAAGGAATCTCTAGGGTAAAATGTTCACGTAACAGACTTACATACCTCACATGTGATGTTTAATTGCAGATGTGGATGCCACCTGTAGTGATTTTGATTTTGGAACAGCTTTGCATATTGCTGCATTTAACCTATGTACAGGAGCTGTCAAGTGTTTACTGGAACATGGAGCAAATCCTGCCTTTAGGGTAAGGAGTTAGGAGTCAGGTTGTAGATTGACCTAAAGGTGAAAAAAGTACCTGGAAAAATTGAACAGGCTGTCCAGGATTTTGGTTAGCTAAAAATGTGTTACATGGAGTGATAGTGCTTCAGAAAAATTATTTGTAACTTGCAGTGGATGATTTTGTGTGCTTTGTCATACTTGTGTGTTTAAGTTTGTGTTTTTGTGTTGAAGTCTAGTTCATTAGTTCAAATAGCTTTCAAGATGTTCTTCTATTTGTTGCTTGAGCTTTCATTTTTTTAATACTCCTTTGTGTCTTACAGCGGTTGTCATGGCAGTGGTGGATCTTTTCAGAAATACGGGAGTGCAATCTGTGACCTCCAGAAATGCCCTGTATTGCTTAGCAGTAAACTTAGTCTTAGCATAAGTAACTGATAATGAAGAAGCATTAACTGCTCTGTTTACTAACCAAATAATAGGCCTGACTTATAGTGTAAAGTGCTGCTATATGCTAAATGTGTCTAGCCACAAAGCTTGGGTTTTGATTGGTTTTGTGGATTTTTTTTTTTTTTGAGGGGTGGGGGTGTGTTCTGGGGTTTTGTTTGTTTGCGTCTTTTGGGGGATATTTTTTTTAAGCATAGGCAGTATCGCAGTTCTCCATTTTCAAATTAATTTTTTTTCCTGAGAAATAATTGTTTTAAGGGTACTCAAAAGTCATTATTTATATCTGATGGTGTGAAATCTTCTGGAATGTCATTGTTCTTCATGATATTCAGTCTAGATCTTTTTAAAAAATGCTGTTTTTTCTTCTTTGTCTCATTATTTAGTGTGCATGTACATGTTTCAAGTTCTACAGCAGCTGTATGTTTAAGAGCCTGTTGTTGCAGGGAATACTGCTTTGTAGTTGCACAAGCATTCTGAGCTGGCAAAGGGTGGCTCTGCCCTTGAGCAAAGCAACCCTGTGCCGCTGTGCCCAGTGTTGCCTTCTTGCGTGCGCTCTGCCCCCTGCCTTGTGTTGACACAAAGATTTGCAGGGCACCTGGTGGGCTGAATTGCGGGACTGATCTGACCGAAACAATCGCTAACGTGATGACTAAAATCTCAAAACAAACTCCCTGCTATATCCTGTTTTTTAAGCACTCTGAATTGAATGGGGCTGACCTTTTCGTACAGAATGACTGTAGATTTTTAAGGAATTGTAGGTGTTTAATTCTTCAATCCCACAATGAAGTTCTTACCAGAGGCAGTGTGTAGAGTTTGCTTCTAAGAGGACAGCAGAGTGTACATGCTGAGTAAGGATTATAGTTTTCTAGGGCTGAGACAGGGAGATTTATAGGGGCCTCAGGGAAGGTTGAGCTTTTAGTCTGTTTTTTAAGGAAAAAAAGCAAATACAGTCTTGCTGTGCACCATTCCATCTTTGAGCTTCTGGTAATTTCTGAGTCCAGGGGCTCAGCTGAGACGAACTTGTCGGACTGAGATAATTGCATTTCCACAGACTTGGTGAAAGTTGGCAGATAGGTGAAGATCCATTACTAATGCCTTTGCTGAAGAAAGCGTAGGTAGAACTTGGCGTTGTAGCAGCCCGACAGCCCAGCAGTGTACTTGCTGTCTGGCCAACTGGCCTTGAGTTAAGGTTAACTCCAGGTGAGGAGTTAACAGCTCCAACAGCTCTGGCCTAGGGCGAGAGTCGCGTGGGACATACGGGGAGTCACAGTCACCGCTCTCTAGGAATGGGAGGTGTTTGGAGAGAGAGGATTGCATCCTTAATTCGTCTCTGATGCAATAGTCTGTATCTAAATAAAGCTGAACAGCTTTATTCAGCTATTTGAGAGACATCAGCTTTATGTATTCTATGCATGCAATATATATTAATTAAATTCTATCTTACATTTGGAGTAAGCCTCAACGAGGAGTAGACTATACACTGGGTAAAGATAAATTATTTGGGAAGTGTTAGCATTACAGTATTGGTATTACAGACCAGAATTCTTGCTTACTTTTCTAAATCTGTGGTCAGGTACACAGATATATACAGGTGTGTTTTTCATGTGTTCTGAGTACTATTAATGCTCTTCAGGTTAAAAATTTTGATAACTTAGCACTTTTGCAAATAAGTCACTGTAAATGCTAGTTTATACATCAAAGGATGTTTTGGCATCCTTTGAAAATGTGGATGCTTTTGTAGTTGTTTATTATAGGAAAAATACATAATGAACTTCATAAACTGCTATGGTTTTGCCTAATCAGGTTTATCTTGTCACAACGTTAAACCCTGTGCTATGTTATGTTTCTACAGAATGACAAAGGGCAGATTCCAGCGGATGTGGTTCCCGATCCAGTAGATATGCCACTGGAAATGGCCGATGCAGCAGCCAGTGCAAAAGAAATCAAGCAGATGTTGCTGGATGCAGTGCCTCTCTCATGTGACATCTCAAAAGCCATGATTCCAAACTATGATCATGTCACAGGCAAGGCCATGCTTTTATCGCTCGGCCTGAAACTGGGAGATCGTGTTGTTATTGCAGGACAGAAGGTACGATGAGCAACCTGAACTGCCCTCCTAATATCTGGGCAGTCAATTTATTTACCCTTTTGGAGACATACCTCAAATTTGAGGGTCTAAAACACTTTGGAAGGTATGAACTCTTGATGGCAGTAAGGATCTGGTTACAGAAAGTAATAAGCTGAACAGTTACGTGTTAAAGAAAGTCACTGCTACGGAAAGCTGTTTTGACAGGCACAGTCTGTGTTTTATATCTGTAAACAATTTTTTAACAGTCTCCTATAGTACGTCAGCATGGCTCAGCTTTTATTAACATTTTTCAAGTCATATCAAAATAATGGTAAAGCTTACAGATTACTTTTTTTGAGTTGCTCAGCTTTCAGTTATGAGTGTTCATTCGTGAATTACCCCTGATAGTTTCCAGAAGGCGGTAAAAGAAAACTTTAATTCTGCTTAGCCTATAGTAACCCAATTTCACTGGTGCAATGCAGCTAAAAATCTTTGAAGCAGTGCTGTGCCAACAGGGTTGCTGTGTGGTTCTGTGGAAGTACAAGAATGTAGCTAATACTTGTCTGGCTCAGCTTTTTTACAGCTATTCACATCTACCTTGCTAGACACGTTTTAAAAAATGTATATGAAAAATGTAACATTGATATTGCAGTTAGTATTTGTACCTTTTATTTGCTCTGCTAGCAAGGGCTCTGAAACGATTTAAGAGTGCTAGAACTCTTTTAAAGATTTAAAATATTTTTCTTGTAAATATTGAAGGCATTTGTGAGCAAAACTTTATATTTGAGTAGCTTTACCTCTAATAATTTTTCTAGTGTAACTTCAGATTTGTAATTGTCACAACTGAAGTGTTCCCAAGTGAACTCCACTGAGAGTGCAAAGCAACTTCCATTCTGTATTTTCATTTGGTGTATTCTTGAAATTGGGTCAGGAAAAGTGAAGGCTTCACTAGCTATGCAGAGGCATTTTAACTGAAGTACCTACAGGAAGCTGATTATTCTTTAAAGACAGTAAGAAGTTCATGGAAGTTTCTTTTACAGAAAGCCACAGCACAGTGAAAGCAAGGGGAGGTAGTGTAACTGCAAGTTAATGGAGACTTTTTAGCAAGAAAGGGAAGAAATTAGTCCTCTTTTGTCTCTTTCCTCCATGTAAGGCCCATAGAAGTGTTTGTACTGTAATGTGCTTACTGTGTATGAATAAAGCTTTATGGTTCGGTTACTTTTTTTTTAATTGAGTATGCTATTACAGTGTTTTTTAAGAAGTTGTTGGAAGCTGTTTTTCTGCTGCCAAAGACCAGCAGGGCTTTCCAGCTAGCCTTTTTTTAAGGGGGCCAAAGCTGTCATACAGCAGGTGGAAAGGAGGAGTGTGATTGTGCTTTTTGGTCTTCCTTTCCCACGTCTGCTTTCCTCCCGTCCTTTCTTTGTGTGTGAGGAGCTGTTCCGCATTACTCCCACATCGTTTCCCACCCACTTTCTCCATTTGTCTGGATGGAGAAGTTGAGCTCAGCCCTGTCTTCCCCTCTCCCTTGATACTCATAAATGCGTGCAGGGTGGAGCAAAAGTGGGAACAGAATGATGAAAACAGTGCCCAATTCTTAACCTCCTCTTGGATCAGTTCTCATTTCCGGAATATGGAAGCTGGGACAAGGGCACTGGGACGGCAGCATTTTTATGAGCAATATTTATGGATTCCTGTTCTCTTTCCTGCTTCTGCAGTCCCCTAACATATCGGCAGCTTTCATGAATCTTGAAAGCCAAGCACAGTAGATGCCAAAGGGAAAATGGATTCCTCTCTCGATTCCTACTGCACCCGTCATTCTAGTTGTCTTGCAGGGTAGAAAGCTGTGCAAGCAGGTGTTTGTGTGCGCGTGATTTGGGGTCCCCCAGCTTCACCAGCTTGTGCTCCGCTAGATTATATGTTATCTGAATGGACACTCAATGAAATGTGAGTGCAGGGAAACCAGTGGCGGGAAGAAAACTTCTCCTGTTCCTGCCATGTTTCTCGTGTGAGATGCCCTCTGCTCCTTACCTGCACAAGTCCTAGGGCTTGTGCAAGATTGGAGCCTCCGTGTTGCCATCTCCACCTCCAGTTTAAGATGCTGGTCCCTTCCCTCTGCACAGTAAGTGCCCTTTGGTGCCTGGAGAGTGGAGGAATCCGTTAGGCTGCTTGGCCAGGCTTCTTCTGGCTGGATTTGATCTCTGGGTTGGTAGCTAAAAAGTCTGGGTCTAGATTAGTGTGATGGACCTGCCTATAACAATCAAGCTTAAAGCTGATCTTCAGAGTAAAACAACAACAGGCTCTCGGTCACGTTTATTTCTTTACAGAACATTAAGACAGAGTAGCTGGAAGGTTTTATAGTAAAGAAAAAAAATGGTTTTGGTCTGTTTACTCTGAGGGCTGGATTCGACAGTGAAGTCAAAGTAAAAAATGAACTAGGAGTATTAAGGTCACATGAGGTAATGAAAACTGAGCAACTGAAAGATCAAAGGTTTTTCTTACTAAAACTAATTTAAAAATCAAGTGTAAAAACGAATTTAAACCAGTGTTAAATGCATCTCTGTTAGTTATTCCTCCCTCATTTGGTTGAAGCATGTGAGCTTATAATGTAAATTTGCGGACACTGAGGTCCACCAGCACGACTGGTCTGTCTTGATATTCCTGATGTACTTATCTGTTCTGAGCCTACATAGTATATATTGGAACAGCAAAAGCATGTTATAACATTTGCTGGATTTTAAAATTTTGTTTAATCATAAGGAGGGGTATAAAAGACATATGAATTTTTTCTTTGGAAAAAAATTAAGTATGCTCTGAAGCTTACCCTTTAACCTTTGCAACATATATGTAAATATGTATACACTATAGATATATATTCATATTTACGTGCACACAGGTATATTTATAGAATTTTTTATGTGGTATTTCCATGGAATCTCCGATTCAGCAAGATGTCTAGCCACGATTCTGGGGCTGTTGGTGTGGAAGACACTGAAAGTAAAACTTCTGATTAGGCACATACTCTTGTACCTTGCTGACTTGGAGTTGTGTTGTACAGTGGCGCTTACTGTCTAATTCTTGTCTGTTACGAGATCTGTCAGTAACCACGGCTTTTGTTTAATACAAAATATACGCAGAAAGACTAATACGTTTTTGGAAAACGCATTGGCTGGCATTGAAAGATAGGGATGTCAGTAATCACAGGAGATTGTTTGTATTTCCCTCTTCTGATCAAAAGCTTGGAGATGACTTGCTGTCTCCTTCAAAATCTATACTATGTTCTCGTAAACAACGCTTGTGGAACGAAGTTATTCTGTGTTGATGCTTTTTTGCTTTAGGTGGGTACATTAAGATTTTGTGGCACAACGGAATTTGCCAGTGGCCAGTGGGCTGGCGTAGAGCTGGATGAACCAGAAGGGAAGAACAATGGAAGTGTTGGAAAAGTCCAGTACTTCAAGTGTGCACCGAAACGCGGTATAACCTTTTATTTTTTTTCTTAGGTTTTTTTAAAACCTGAATTTTAAAAGTGTTGGAAGATATGAACCTTTTGGGACAGTAAAAACAAATAACAGTTTCTGTTGCTTTTCTTTTTAGTGCTTTGTTTGTTTGTTTTATTGCTTCTTTTAACTGTTCCTAGCGTTTTGGCCACAACTACTTGTAAAACCACTGAAACAACAAACCAGTCAAAATTTCTGGTTATTCCTAGTTATTTCCTTGGAACTGTGAGAATAATAGCCTTTCCTGTTTTTCCATCTATATTGTTGAAGCTATTTGTGTTGTAACAATAATGGCCATGTTTCTGTATCTGTTTTGCCTTCCTCTTTAAGAGATTCACGCCTGTAGTTGTTTTCTAACTTCCAGTGTTAGGTATTATAATTGATATTTCATGGGCAGTTGTGATATACAGAGTCTTGCCTTTTGTAACAGTGGAGGCTGAATGTTACCGTTAGGACAAAGATTCTAATCGCTAGTTTTACTGGCTTCCTGAATGACTCGGTTCAAGTTGCTTGATAAGCCTTTCAGTTTCACTGTTCATTTGAGGTAGTCCTTCCTACCCTACAAGTGCTTTGACAGCATAGCAAGCCATGATTGTGGCTGAACCCTCCCCCTCCCCAAATTAATTGATGTAAGAGAGAGTAGCCGGAAAGATTTGTTGCATTAATATTACTCCTGGTTCTTTTTTGGCACATAAAATTTTTCTCTCCAGGTATCTTTGCACCTCTTTCTAAAATAAGCAAGGCTTCTGGTCACAAAAAAAGCTCTGTACGAAGTTCTTCCATGCGGTCTTTACCTTTGCTCAAATCCAAAAAGATAGATGTGACGCACGTAACTTCCAAAGTGAATTCTGGTGAGTATTTTCTTGTATGCTGAGAAAGGATTGAGATACTAATCTTCAAGTATTAGCACCAATCATATAACTCTTGGTATTAAAATACTTGTTTGGAATTAGTTCATCACTTGGGATGAGAAGGTGGCATTTATTAACTATGTGTTCTCATTGGAAATTCAGTAGCCTTTAAACCAGTACTGGAAGGACGTTGTGTGTAGTTGTTTAGTGATTATAGTGTTTTGATGTACCAACAGAGGTCTTTATATACTGTATAAAAAAAGAAAGTTCACCACAACACTTATTCTCGAGCCTTTAAAGCAGTTTCTGGTTGGCTGTGATATCAGCTAAATGTCTGAACTTAATGTGATTTCATTTACTAAGACCTTCCTGGGTAACTTGAAATATCTCACTGAAATCAGTGAAAATCTAGAAACTAATCTATGTACAACTTTATAGAAATTGAAGAAATATAATTTATTTTCTGGCAAAATGATCAAGGAGCTATTTAACTGGTTGTGTTTTATTGTGCTCATTCAGTTATCTGAGTAAAACCAGAGGCCAATCGGAAGAGAAAGGGTGTCCTTGTAACACAGCCTCGGTCTGCTGATTGGAGTTACAGGCTCAGTCCCTGGCTCTGGCTTAGTCTTTTAGTAATTTATTCAAATTACTTAATCCTTCTGTGTAAGTTCCCTCCTTGTGAAGTAAGAATGATGCACCTTTTCTGTCTGTTTAGGTTCCAAGGTGTTTGGAGTACAGACCCTTCCCCGCTGTGTACAGCGCCCACCATGCATAATGTGGCCCTGTGTCTGGCTGGCTACATAATAATGTCGTTAAATATATTACATTAGCATTTCTTTTGCCTTTCAAACCCTGTTTAGGTGACTCATACTAAGGCAGCACAGCTTAAGGGGTGGAGGATATGTACACATTCTCATCAAATTTATTCAAGCACCCTAAAACACTCCCTGCTTTACCAGTAATACACAGGGTATAGAAACAACGTGCCAGGCTGGTAGAAGAGATGCATTTTGGCAGCATTTTGGATGATTTATGTAACTCTTCTCGACATAGATTGAGGGGGAAGTAAGCCCTAATTATGTGTATTTACAATTAGCACAAGATTTAAGCTATTTATAAATGGACATCCTGCATAAAAAGCTTCTCAGAATAATCGGTTTGTTAGGGCTATTGCTCAGGAGCAGATCTAAGCTGGCTTTTTCCATTAGATATTTTTCAATGTTTGATTCAGTTTGTTGTGAACTGTTTGTAACTCATTAACCGATAACGGAAAGGGCTGTTCCCTTTGTCACAGACGGTGTCTTCCAGACAGTTTAGTTGTAAACCACCTTTTCTGTCATAAAGGTGCATTTGTATCTTTGTAAATTTTAAACATTTGATACTTGCTTTAGGTAGAAGTCAGAGTGAGTTATGCATCATCTGCCCGGCAGAGCCTACATCCACTAACAGTAATCTGGAAGCTGCCGTTTCTAAGATGTTTTTGCGTTGAAAGGTCCGTTAGAGTTGACGTGCCTGGCTGATTCACTGGCTGGGGTGGGAGGATAAAGCTCCAGAGACAGAACTTTGTTTTGCAGTGTTTACGTGCATCACCAGATTACATGCCTTTCCCTTAAACTTCATTCCTGCAATACACTGGTTTGTAATGATCCAAGAAAAATTAATATGCTTTTTGTAGATATAAGCTGCAAAGCAAAATATGATACTGTACAGAGATCTTCAAGTTTGATTTGTGTCTACCGGATTTGAATAATCCATCAGATTGATGATGATAGGTCTTTTTCAAGTTTTTAGAAAAAGGATTACTGTGAACAAATTGAGAAATGTGTTATCAGTCACGAACACGAGTTTTTTGACCTGAGGCCTTAATGGCTAAACCACAAAATTTTGGAAGATACATTACATTTGCAAACTGATTCAGTCCCTGTAGCTGAATTAAGCCAAGAAATGTAGTTGAATAAAAAAGATGTGATTTTTCTTTCACGACAGGGAGGGGATGAATCATAGATAAGCTTGTTCTTCATTGAGTTAGGGTAGGAAACTGTCAGAACTGCAGAATGACTGCTCACAAATTATAACTTCTGTGGCAATACTAGTTCATATGCATATCACAACATTGCTGCTCTAGGAGTTAGGCTCTTAGAAATCACATTGGCATACTTCATTACTTCATTATTTGTAGACTCAGTGAAGGTTTGGTCTCAAATCTCTCTCAAAACTTTTGTGTAATCTTTAATGCAGAAATTGTGAAATTAATGCTAGTGAACAGTATAACTCAAGTACAATAAAAGTGAATGTTGTATATATAATAGATGTAAATGTTTGAAAGAGTAAAGTAAAACTCCTTCAATATAAATATTAATATTTTGCAGAGAATTTGGTTATTGTTTGGCAAGATAGTTTGGACTGTTTTGATGTGTTAAGGGGGTTTAACATCTGCGCTTATCCATCAAAACAATTCTGCAGTCTTGTTTTACCCATTTATCAAGAGTGTAAGGAACTGTACAGCTTTATCTATTTTATCTGTGCATCCACTAATCCGCAAATCTGTCGAATTGTTTTTGTACGTGACTCCTGTAAAATTTTTGGTCATTGTTAGGATGTATATATTTAGTTGCATATATTCTTTTTATAGGCCTAAATATGGCAAAAAAAGACAGTGCTTCTGAATCCAACTTTATGGCTGCTAACAGGGGAAAAACTGTGCCTGCAAAAGACGGTAACTAATTTTTTTATTATTTTTTTAACATCTTGAGAAAAATTTTGGATAGGGCAGAGGAAGTAGTATTGCTGCCTTACCTCTGTAAAAGTCCTGCATCTACACCGGAAAGAAAAGTTGCCTTGCCTACCTCTATTCAAGTCCTAAGCAGGCTGTACACATTTAGTTCGCTAGGAGTTATTTGCGTGGATGTTTGGCTGGCATTCTGTGTTGGTTTGGTAACAGCTTCTGTCCAAATACATGGGCAAGAATATAGACAAGCTGAAAGCTGTCTCTTAGTAAATGATCTTACAGAGGATCTGCAGAATTACCTTCTTAGGTTTCTGAGGGAGACCTTTTGCCCTTTATTGTTACTGCTTAGGCTTTGATGAGGTTCTGGAATTTTTATTCTCTCCTATATCTGTATGCTCAAGCTTGTATAATAAAGTGTTATCACCTAACAGCACTTAACAGTTCTGGCATTGTGTCATGGAGGACTCATAATAACAGACTTCAAGTATGAAAACCCAAACTCCAGGTTTTTAAAAATTTCCTTTTACATATGAATCATTCTCTCTGCAATTATCTAGTTTCAGAATTGGATAGTGACTTCTACTGCATCAGTATTTTGTGTGCTGAACTTTAAACATCAAGGGACCTCACTTTCAGGGGTGTCTTTTAAAAAAACTGTAAAAATGGGGTCTCTTTTGAGGTTTTGTCCACAAAATACTACAAGTGTTAGCAAAAGCAGTATTTCTTTGAAATAATTTGAAGTGTGACTTTGAATGTACTCTTTTCGAAGCAAAACATCTTTTTATATCCTCTGTCAGTGAACGGTTGTGAGGAAGAGACTTTGGGAAGAGACTAGTGTAGGGTATTTAAGCACTGTCCTATGTGATACTTTTTCAGAGGTGAGCTAACAACCTGTGTAGACACAGGTTTCCAACATTTTGTTCATGGAGGGCACTTAACGGCTTGTTCTTCAGGTCCTGGTCACACAGTGAAATCAGTTTGCAGTACAGTGTCTCAGTTTGATGGATACAATATGATATCTGCAATTAATAGGGCTCCAAAGCCTTTGGAGCCCTAAAGTGATGTGGAGTGAAGCCTCATTTTGGGATCTAGTGGTTTAGAGCATACTGACATAAGGCAGGTGGAGACAGAACCTTTAGGAAAAGCCAACATCCAGCTTAGAAAGTAGCTGTCAGTGGCTCTTTGTCAAAGAGGAGTGCTGTTTCAGCTTGGGATTTCCCTGGAGTTTCTGCTGAGTCTGGTAATTTGTTGCCCTTTTTTGACACTAGGGAAAGAGAGTCTGTTCCTGAATTATGCAGATGATGCTGGCAGNAAAAAACCACACAAAAAAACCCAACCAAAAAAACCCCCACCAAACCAACAAACAAACCCCAACCCTAAACAAAACAAAAAACAACCAAAACCAAAACCCATAATTCTTGACAAATTGGAAAAAAGATCTTGGGGGGGGGCGGGAAATGCAGAAGAGTAAGGACAACTACAAGGTTATGTAGCAAGGCTGAAAAAGTCAACTGTATAATACTCCCTGGGAATGACATGCCTGGTAATAGTTTTGTAGAAAAGGACGTGGGGTTATTGAGTATTACAAGGTAAATGTGAGTCATCTATGTCACGCAAAAGGGGCAACAGCCTGGGATGTATAAAAAGGAGTGTCAGCGGCGAGATACACAAGGCGACCTGGATGGAATGGGTAAGGCCTCTGCTAAAACACTGCATCTAGTTTTAGACGCTGCATTTCAAAAAAAGTGTGAATCAGCTGGAGAGAATTCAGAGAAGACACCACAATAACTGGAGGTATAAAACATGACTTGGGAGAAAAGCCTGATGGAATTTGTGATTGTGTGATTAAAAAGACAGAAGAAGGGATAAACCAGGAAGCTTTCAAAGAACAGTATAACCCATTCTGCACGTGTAATGAGAGTAAGAGATCTTGAGCTAAAAACTGTGGTAATTTAGGTTTAGTATTAGGGGGAAAAACCCCTGTAACTCTACAGATAATTATGTGGTGAAATATATTACTGAGGAAGTCCCGAGATCTACCTGATGGGAGGTTTTTAAGAACAGGGCAAACACTCACCTGGCGGGAGTGATATAATAAATTGTTTTGCCTGATGGAAGAGGAATGGATTATAGGACCTGCTGAAGTCCCTTCTGCTCTTCCTTCTCCCACCTCATGATTTCCCACAAAATGAAGCATTTAATGACTGGTTTAGTTACTTTTAGTTTCTCCGTTGGTGCATCAGCCGTTTTTGTTGCATCCATGTAACAGTGCTAGGTGGTCTGACCTCCAGTGAATCCATCGCTGGACTGACTGCTAAATATGGACTTGTAGGACGTGTTTGCAAACGCACGCATATATTTATACCTTGGGCTTGGAGCTGAATTTTGCCTGTATAGTCACCATTTATTTAGCAGTTTGCATTTTCTTCATTGTAGAATAGGTGTAGCCAGTTATCTCAGAGTCTTTAGATTTCTGTCCCCAGATAGCTAAGCTTTTGCTCTGACCCACTGCATTTGCCTTTCTGCAGTTCTTTACTGTTTTGCCAAATTGGAGGATTAAATTACATTGAACACACTAACCCTCTGTCGATATCGAGGTGCTTTGTAAAAACTAATGAATTCGGCCTCTCGGAATTCTGGGAAGTTTGACAAGCAATATTGTAGTAGTTTTTGACATTGAGAAACTGAGGCATAGACACATCTTGCTGTACCCTGCCTTATTTTGGGTAGGAGGAGGTAGGAAAGGGGGGAACCAGGGAGAGCCTTGAAAAGGAAGGAGGAAAGCTGAGCATAAGTCTTATCAGACAGTTTAGACATCAGGGTTTGCAAACGGAGATAAAAGTGATTTATTTCCCGTTCTTATTTTATAGTACAGATTTTAATATTAATACAGTATGTAATGGCATATAGCAGGCTTTAATCCAGACAATAATTCACTCACATAATACCACCTTCCTTCCACTTCTCATCAGCTCTTTAATAGGCTGGATGCTGGAAGTGTGGTGGTATGATCTCTCATTACTAAGGCTCCCATATTTTAATAAATATGCTTGGGACTGTTTAGAAAAACTTTCAGAGAGTGACCAAGAAGGGGCTCTTGGAGACCTCTTTCAGCACTAAACTATCACCTTATTCCCAAGGTGGGGTCAGATGCGCCTATGTCGTTCCTGACAGGTGTTTGTGTAAATGCTGCTTAACAACCCCTTGTTTTGGCTCTTTCCTTTGTTATCTGTTCTCCATAGTGTGCAGAATACTACCTTCTTAGAGGAGCTCTCCCTTCTGCTTAATCTGTCCGTTTCCGAATAGGATCTCTGAAGGACTATTTCCATTTATGCTTCTTAGGTTTTCCTGTGTACAGCAGCTCTTCCTCTTCTACTACCTCCTTGGAAGGCAAACAGAATTACTGCAAGAAGCGGAACAAAACTGGCAGCAGCAACAAAGCAGCGACTCGAGTGTCTTCTGCCTCATCTAAAATTAGTGCTGGTATGGTCTAGTTTATTGAGGTGTGTTTGCACAGGTGGAAACTTACTGCTGTATTGAGTACTTGTGCAGAACTAGTTGTGCCCTTTCAGAATCTGAGATAGTTCAAGAAAGACACTTGGAAAGTAGTTTAACCATAAACTTAGGTTTGGCAACTTTGAAAAAGTTTTTTAGAACATCTTTGAGAAGAAAACTGTTCTTGTAGTTGGTCACTGTACCTTTCGGCTGCAGAGAAAAGGCTGTAGTCCACAGTTTTTGTGCTGAAGCAAAGCAATTCTTTGTCTAAGCAAAATTTGCAGTGTGTTGCCATGTGTTAAAGATAGATACTCTATTTACCAATCAGTTGGCTCACTATTTAAGACTTCCTTAAATTTTAAAAATATAATGTCACTAATTTCAGATCTTGCTCTTCTGTTGAACAGGGTTGCATAGTTCTTCTCCGGCTGCAAGAAAAAGTCCTTTTGATGAAGGAGAACTTCAGGTTGGAGACAGAGTACTGGTAGTAGGACAGAGAACGGGCACTGTTAGATTTTGTGGGACGACAAAGTTTGCACCAGGTATTTGCAATACTTCTTGTGTATGTCATAGAAAAAATATTGAAGAGCTTACATGTGAGCACATGAGCATTAAGCGAACTCCATCTGTTTCTTGACTCCCTCAAAAAAAAAAAAATAATCT
>WEKW01032615.1:1129-14967 GCA_013389905.1 Sula dactylatra | reverse complement strand
GTTTTTCCCCTGCTAAGAACATCACTGTGCTTTCAGTGGTGATTAAGAAAAGAAGTAACACTGAATATCAATGCTACTTATTCAGTGTTGCAAGCCAAGGCATAACGGAGAAAAGTGTTTATAAAGTATTTATGTTATTTACTGCTAAAATCGTTCTGCAGGCTGTCAGGGTTGGGCTTTTTTTAAGCAAGATTCATCATCTTAAAAAATGCCTTCTTTTAGATTCATCACATAACTATTTCTTATTTATAGCATGACAGTACTTGGATCTACACTGAGGTCTTTCTGCACTAGACTGAAAAACACATAAAGGTAATACCTGCCCCAGTTATGACTGGGATAAGAAAATAATTTCTTAAGAGCACTTCAACTCACATTTCCAGTTAAGCAAGGTCCTTGCTTGTAAATAATACTCTTAGGACAATAAGCACCCCCATTCCCCATTCACAGGAACAGGAAAAGGACAGGAGAAAAAGTTGCTTCAAGACTGCTTGTTACTTTATTATCAGAGATATCTCTTCTAGCAATAAGGAAGTAATTCACTCATATTAGATACAATGCCAATACTACAATGAATACTAATGATGAAGAGTTTTATACGCTCTAACACAGTTTCACAGAAAATCTGAGCAAGAGTAGAAAAAGGTAGATAGTATTAACAGATAGCAACTGCTCTTGAATGGGGAAAACTAGCATGCATAGTTTTAATAATTAAAAAACCTCCTTTTTATTTCAATAACCTGTCATCTGTTTACTAGCCAACAGCAGATCAACTCATTGCATACGTAGGCCAAACAGATACTGGACAGTACCAAATTTAATGCATGATTGAGCTTGAATGAATTCAAACTGGTGACCTAGAAAATAAAAGCTCTGCATAACCTTACTGCAAGCAAATCAAATCCAGTGCATACACAATCCAGCAAGTCATTCATGTAAGTGACAAGATAGCTGAAAAGAGTTACCTATGAATGTCTGCTGTGCCTGTGAATTTCCCCCTACCCTTGGGGAACATGAGTGAGGGTAGTTAGATGCATTAGCACCCATTTTCTTCAGTCACTCAGGCATTCCGCCTGCTGGCTCTTCAGTGTATAATCCCATAATCCTTTATAAATCTTCAATCCCAGGTCCAGCATTCTGTTCGTCCATTTCTGAAGAACAAAACCACCAATAAGTTACTTCATTTTCTTTTCAGTATTATGTGATTTAGATAAAATAAACTCAACCTCCAGCATATAGGTTTTTTTTCCATAAATTAAAACCTCAAACATTTCCAAGACAGCTTTTTATTTGAAGGATTAAACCAAGCTCAAAACCACTTTTTTTTCCCCCAAAACATTCACAAATCAGTATGGTAAACTCCAACAAGGAACAGGATGGCTATCAAACTTTTAGCTAAGAAATCTTCAAGTAGGAATTGGTCTAGACTTGATATGCTCCTTTAACTATATGAAGAAAGGTTTTTCATACATGCCGATATGTTTACACATCATTATAAAAATCCCAAACTGAATTATGCTGGCTGAGAAAGCAGAACAAACCAATCCCATTGGAGGTTACACCATCACTGCTTTCAGCTGCATTTTGATTCCATACCATTTACGTTGCTCTCATTCAGTCCTACTTTTCAAGTCTAGACTAGTACCTAGAAGTAGGTTTATAACAGAAAAAACAAGGTGTTCAAGCATTCATCTACTGTTTTATTAGACATTTGAAAACATTTTAGGAAGTCAATTTGAGGAAATTTGAACAAGGATTCATTGCTGAACATACAACAAACGTTCTAATTTATTCCTGTATTAGCAGTATTAAAATATTAATACTGCAAAATGAAAAGTTAGCACAATGAAGAGCTGCTTACCGTCAACTGGACACATGTGCCCCCATCCAAAACACAAACAGAAATGCACAGATAAGAAAAAGTGATACAAAGGTAAAGTCTATACTAAGAATTTTTTAGACTCCATTTGATATTGTGAACATGTAGCCAAATTTTACCATTTTGTCACAGGTATATCTATATTTGCTATATGTTCCCAGCTTTATCTCCTTTCTCAGTACACCTCTGGCATGTTAAATTGGACAAGCGCGTGCCACGCAAGAGCGTGTGTTTCAAGGAAGCTGCAGCACTGTTCCGGTCTGTTCTCCCTGCTTTAATAATCTGTTTATTTCTGGCATGAGGAGTTCAGAAGTGGGAGTTACCATGACACTGGGGAGGTGAGATATAATCCTAAGTGGAGAAGCACACCTGGTCTCTTAGTCACAAATGCAGTATGCAAAGCAGATCCTGGGGTGCAGAAAGTGAGACAGGCCAGGAAGGAGAAGGCTGCAAACTGTGGTAGGCACAGGGGTAGGGGGGAAACAAATGCCACAGGATTCAAGGGCTGGCCACACGAGGAGGAAGGCCTTTTGGCATTTGTGGTCTATGATACCAGATGTTTTCAAAAAGGAACCACAGCACCTCACACTAGACATGACGCACAGGCAGAACAACTGGTCTAGGGAGTGCATAGCCCAGGTCTGCCTCACGCAGCCGTAGCCTGCTGATCACTAGCTGAATTCTGCTAAGGCAGGTGACACAACCATAACAACGCAGCAGCTTTGCTGGTGTTACACAAGCCAACTTGAGCCAATCTACAGGCTTGCAAATGCAGAAAGGGGGAGCTCCCATGCCTGCCCTCCCTAGCTAGGTGGCAATGTCTCCTCAATTGCCTATAACCTGATGCTTTTCTTGAACTTGTCTCCACACAGTTTCAGATTGCTACACATCAGGAAACAGAAAAATAAAATACCTTACTCCCTGAATAGTGACCCTTCTCATGAAGTCAGAACTCTGCAGAGCACATGCAAAATGGGCAACATCACATCAACGAACACCAGTAAATCTCAGCAAACACAAGCTACCGGATCAGTTCAGTCTTAGCCAATGCACGCAGTAAATTTTCTTCCTTGTGCAGAAATAATCTAGCTATTCTAAGATAACCAAATCCATATGGATGCAGACCTCTTCTGCATACATGAAAAGCTCCACTGATTTAGGAAAATTTATAAAATAATTCCAGTAAAAGAATAACACTCCCAGTGATTTGTGTACCCATACAGAGTATGTTGCTTAAATGTGCCATTCATTTCCAGATGGAATTAGTTACATTCAGTACAAGCTTTGTGGAGTTAAGAGTCACCTTTCAGTTTGAATGCCAACTCTCTCACAAATAAAGGCCAGCATGCTGAGTAGATATCCCAACAACTTCCCTTTTCTCAGCTAAAATTGGACTTGGTTCATTTGGACAGAGTCCTGGAATAATGCCACTGCATTCCACTTTCCTCTTCTGTGTTCAGCTGTGGTGTGATAACTTATCTATTACATGCCTACTAATACTTTTCAGTTCTTCCTGACAGGGGAAAGAGCCCAGGAGCCAAGTAAAAGAGGGGGAGAAAAAGAAGTGGGGTTTTTTTTTGCCAGCAAGCACTAAATACACATAACCAAATCTCAGGTTTGAAGTTAATACCCTCCACCTCCTTCCACTTGGCAACAAGCATGCCCCAGAAGATGGAAGGAATGCGATCAAGGAATATATGCAACTGTTCAATACCATTAGCATTCAGTGCTTGAGTTAGCAAAACAACAGGAATTAAATTAACTGAAAAATGTAAACACTATAAAAAAGTTCCTAAAATATCTGATATATAAAATAATTTTATTCAGAGGCTTACCACGAGAACACTGTTACACATTAAGCCCAAGTGAGTATTGTGCAGAATGAATTCACTCACTAAATTTAAAATATGTAACTTAAGTAGTATAGGACAGTGTAAAAACAGTGTCATATTAAAGCTGTATACATAAATATATTCATTTATATAAACTATCTATGTATATTATATAAATTTATGTACTCATACAAGTAAAACCAAACATGCCAGGTTTCAGTGAAGGAGGAATTCAATGCAACTAGGCACTATGGTCAGCCATTTACAGATGCCAAAACTTCCTGCACCTCCTTTCAAATTTAACCATGCACTGCTTGGTCACGTGTATGCTATATACTTCGTGACAGTATTTTGCATCTTGAATTCAAAAACGCTGTAGTTCATAAGCAAGTGTACTGTGCCCCATGGCTCAAAACTGCACAGCTTTAGTCCCACTACAGTCCTTAACCTCATCTATTAACTGAGAGTAAAATCTTTGTATTTTTTATTACATCACTAAATTTTACAAGATAATATTGTATAACCCATGTTGTATTTCCTAAACAGTTTAAGCTGGCGGCAGTGATGAATTCTGTCCTGGAGGAAGCCCTGCTTTCCTCTCTTCATTCTCACATTTACTTTCACTACCTTGTTTGTTCTGGCCCAAATATTTCGTGAACCAGGTAAACCTAGACAAAATATACCTTTTTTTTGTTTGGGTAACACTATTAGTTACCCAAAGGTTTTGTTATGGCATCACATGAATACTTGTGCCAGCACAGGTGGAAAAAGAAAGAGGACCCCGGAAACAAGCTGCGAGAGCCAGGATTACACCTTCTGATGGCAAGGTGTACTTGAACCACTCATGGATTTAGGTGCCTTTTTTGGTTGGTTGGTTTGGTTTGTTTTGCTAGTGTCCACTTCAGCCTCTATACTAAACCTAGCCTACCTGCACAGATGTCAGACTTGTGCATAACCTGCTGAGGCTAGTATAAATGTAAATACATCTCAGTTACCGCAAAAAACGCCAAATCAAGAATGCCATTTCCCATGGTGAAAGACAGCTGTAGAAGGAGGTGAATGTTAAAATGAAGAAACAACCCCAACCACAAACAACTTAGCTGCAAAAGGAAAGAAAGATTTCATCTTTCCTTGCAGAAGTTATCCTGCATACCAAAAGCTTCCCTATTTCAACTTGGCTGAAGAATTTTTTAATCTAATTTTAGCCTCAGAATACAGTCATGGATTTTTTTTTGTTTTAAAAACTAGCATCAGGTGAACTTTTTCTTGCTTTTCTGTTAAGAGTTTATATGCATCCACATAAGCATTATCAAAAGGAAACTAAATTCAACATCTGCTGACCTACTGAAACAGGATCTTGTTGAGAGCTGTGACACACAGATGTGCATTATGTATGTATACATGTACACAGAAAAGAAAGTTAAACTTTGTCAAAGTTTGTTTAAAAAAAGCCTGCACAGCAGAAATAGCATATGAAGTGTGTTATATGAAACCAGGAGGCTTTAGAAGCCAAAATTACCATCCCAAATGCTACAAAAAGCACAGAAGTGGCTTTCAGATTATATAGATAATCAGAACAGAACAAAATTTAAAATAAACACAACTCTAGTTAAAAGTTTCAGTACCTGAAATAAGTTTCTTAGTCTTCTCAATACTTGTCACATTGAACCTAAAATCCTAAGAACCCAAGACAACTTGCATCTGAGGTGTCTGGGCTGACAGCCAGGACTTCCTGGATTGGGAATTCTGATTTAACAAAAAGTCTGCGTACAGAATGGACTCTGGGTAACAGTGACACTTTGTTTATAGTCATCACTCAATACAAAGGTTTCATAAGTTTTTCTGTAGTCCACTGGGATCCAATTAATATAAAGGGCAAGGTGGGGAGTGTTACAAAATATTTTGCAACCAAAAACATTTGACTTTTTCCCCTCTAAAATTTTAAGAACATTTTGTATTTCTTCTGGAGTAGTTGCCATTGCATTATGCTATTTCATAATCCTAAGACCAAAGTAGGAAATCACATCACGTACGTGCACATACTTGTACCAA
Organism: Sula dactylatra; assembly: GCA_013389905.1. Classification (NCBI taxonomy): domain Eukaryota; kingdom Metazoa; phylum Chordata; class Aves; order Suliformes; family Sulidae; genus Sula; species Sula dactylatra. Next base: position 9,204 of record WEKW01032615.1, on the reverse strand, counting down.
CATGATTTTTCAGGTTTTATATTTTAATTAACACATTTTAAATTTACTAGAAGTGACAACACAAGTATCACAAGCATACCTTATTCATATTTGCTTAGATTTTTATCTAGACCAAAAATGCTATGCTATTTTGCCCCAACAGTTTTAAAGAATTGGAACTGTAAGGCAAGATGAGATGACAACATCCAGCAGTAAGTTGGTGCATTTGGGGGGGTGACAATTTAAAAAAAAAATCAACTTTAAAAAGTGATAACCCCAGTAAGGAAGTACTTCAACTACATTTGAGCAAGGACAAAACTATTTTCATAGAGATTAGGGAGACAACTAACTAAAAGAGAAAGAGCTTGTGAGAGCAGACCTCCACCACTGTCCCCAGGGTACATCCCACCAACTTGCCTTAACAAGCCGAACCTGCCTCCAGCCCAGACCCACCCAGAGCAGTGGCCTGGTGACCAGTACAGAGCCCTGAGCCATCACAAAAGAATTCAGGAACAATCCCATGTTCAGCAGAACAGTTCTACAGCTCCCATCCACTGGAGAGTCTCCCAAGCCAGCCCTGGCCCTGCTGCTTGTAAAAAGTATCACTACTGGAACTACCAGCCAGCAACATCTGCATGGACAAGCACTTAAAAATGAAGAGAAAGCTGCTTGTGGTTGGAACTCTGTTCAGATGTGTATTTACTACCTACCTCATTTTCTTAGTATCCTACTGGGGGGTGTTCTCCAAGGAAGAGGAGCTGACAGGAACCGAGTATTACCTGTCCTGACCCTCCTCTTATTCCATGGACAAGGCACTCAGCAGTACTGGCACACTCACAGGTTTTGCTGAGGCTAGAAGATCTCAAGAGCATACATGCTAAAGGACTGAATGCATGTGGGACAGAGTATCTTGAAGAACTTGTGTAATTGATAAGTAATTCTCTGTTCAAGGAAACTGAAATTTTGAAGGACCAGCTGATTATATAGCCTGACACACATGCAAATCCATGCCAAGCCTATTTTGACTCTCTTTAAAATCCAGTCAAGCAATCAACCTTTATCATTATTCAAAATTATTGGGATGATACAATAGTAAGTAGCTGCCTATACAGCTAATCAATTCTGGTTTGCATTCATAGTGTACAAAAATGAGGAACAGATAATGTTCATCATGATGTGGGTTTATGAATCTGTGTTATTTCATGATTTACTGCATTGGAAAGAATATCCAATAAGCAGAATACCAGAACATAAGCCACATCAGCAGTTACAGGCACAAGAGGGCAAGAAAAAGCAGATATAACTAGATTACGAAAGTGACTGCATTGCTTAGTGCTTTGCTGAGAATCATGTGTTCCAGCTATCACAAAGAACCCTTTCTTGAAGTTAGGCATGAATTTTAAAGCTCTTAATTTTTCATGAAGTAGTACACTCCTCCATTAAGGTCACTTAAAATGGAGGTGGTAAAAACCCCACAGCAGTCCTGGCTTTTTATTTCTAGGTTTGTTTAGAAACATAGGGCTGAGTTTTTGGGGGGGGGAAACAAACACAAAAAACCAACCTGTACCAATTTTCAACATGCTCTCTGAGGAATCAGAGTGAAAGTTAAAAGAACTATATTCAAATAGAGTATAAAGGTGTGCAGTCTTGAAGATATGTACACTTCAGAAAATGAAAACACTGAGAAGCATTGTGGCAGTTGAAAAGACACAGAAAGTATAGGAAGAACCCCTCTTTTCAATGCTGGCTTTGCAAATAGTGTTCAAAGCAGGATTTTTTTTATAATCAGCAAAGCAATTCAGAGAATGATGTGAATGCATCACATCCTATAAGCAATTAAGTAATGTCATCAGCAGGGAGCAATAGGTCAAATCGCTAACAGGACTGCAGAGGCATGGGACATCAACATATATTCCCCTAAATCCAAAGAAGTTCCAGCACCTAAAAAACACCAAACACAAAGCACAGGCAGACTAACTGAACTGCAACAGTACAATCCTGCACAGAATAGCAAGTTCATCCCAAACAACTTAAATATTTTCATATAGTGGCAAATGAATCTGGATCTCTGTACATCATTGAACCTTTCAGCTGGTTGCAAGCACCCACTAATTTACCCGAAGTCTATTCTGATTGATGATACTCACATGAAAGACTTCACTAATGTTCCTAAAGTTGAATTCAAAACATTTCTTTTAGCAAAATCAGCAAGAACTCACTTATTGCTCTGTAGGGCTCTCTTGAAGTGAAATGACAGCATGTATTCTTCAATGACTTTCAATTTTTTAGAAGTTCACTTGAAAGGAACATTATCTGATTCAGATACAAATCATCATTAAATCTACTTTGTAAGAAAATCAGAGAAAATCTATCCACCAAATCTTTATCAATATCACTGAACAGAGTAATTAGGTATGAACAAATCCCTTTAGAGGGAAAATGAGGATAATTCATTTTAGCCAATCTAGAATAATTGCAAGATATTCTGACAGTGTGATACATTTTGAGGAGTCTAAAGGCTTTTCAAAAGGCCTCTTCTGAGCAAACAAAAACATGCTTTTGGTTTTTAAGAAAGGCAAATCCTCTTCGGCATAATAAATCTGTGAACACATCAGTTGGTTAAGACAGAAAAAGGAAACTCCAAATTACATGAAGAATACCTCCAAAAAAGAACTTTTTTTTAAGTAGTCTGCTTTTTCTCTCCATCAAAGTTCTGGACAACACTCAATTGTCTTGTCAGGCAGTGACTTAACTCAGTCAAATTTCAGCTAAGTTCAGTTTCAGATACTGGGATTCAATACCAGTCTGGTAAGACCACTGCCCTCTTCTCCCTGTCTGCAGGTATTGCCTGTTCTTTATTGCAGCGTATCCTCAGTCATCTGCTCCTTTCCTCCTTCATGGAAAAGGCAGCAGTGGAACAAAAGTAAGAGCTCTCCACATGAAGCTGTCCTACCTTTAAACAGCGTATTTCATGAGCCTCCTGTTCAAGTACCCCTTACCTGTCAACAGGATTGTTGCTTTCTGCAGAGGAGGGCAGGTAGCATTTCCTCTCTGCAGTTTTCACAATTCATATGTTTTTATTCTATTTTCTTTGAGAGTGCCCCCCAAAGATCCCTGTTTCATCAAGAAAGGGAATTCCTCCTCTTGCTTGAGCTGTGACCTAAGCACAACACAAGATGCTGTTTTCATTTAGCAAGTCTACAGGGAAATCTTGGCTCAAACCCCGACCATATGGAAGATCTGTCTCTGGATTTTACTACTGCTGCCTTCTCACATTAAGTACCACCTCAGTGGGGTATGCCCTACAGCCTCCTTGTACTGGAGACATTTTCCCTTTTCTCCAGGCTCAATTATTTCACAGAAAGCCATTTACTCTGAAGGAAGATCTGGGAGCTTCCGGTACACAGTAGTGCTTTTAAATTCACTGCACAGTCACATTCACCACACTTCCTTGCAGAACATGTTTCCTCTGAGAGTATATTAAAGTTACCAGTAAAGCAATCCAGACACTATGCTCTGTACCTACACTAAGCAGCACCCATCGTCTCTTAGGACTTGCTATTTTCAATTCAGCTTCAAAAAAAGCATCCTTCTGATAACACAGTTTTAGCTCCCTGATTAACTTCCACAGCCTTAAGAGGAACAGTAGTCATCTCTGGTGATGACACTGCTTGGGGTTTCCCAACAATCCCAATGTCAAAACAGACTAAAAATCTTGGACCTATGTCCAAGATCGGCCTTCCCATATAGGTGAACTCTATTCATAGATCAGTTTACTGATTACCTCTATAATCTTATTCTGTCTGCAATCAACTCCTCATCCTGCCAGCCAGCCATTGTATCATAAACATCATCATCTTGTGGTATTTCTGTTGCTCGTAACCATTACCAACAACAGTCCTTATTACTTCAGTGTTTCTGCATAATCCTGTTCCTTTCTGCACAAGCTTCTGAGATGCTCCATGACAGAACAATATGCATCTCATCTACTTCCACTGAAAACCTCTGCCTGTGGCTAAAAAAAGCTATTACCAATATTGCCATATATTCAAAACAATTTTCTTTACATCCCCCTCCTTAATATACCACCATTCTTTTTGTTCTGTACACCATTCTCTCCACGGATCCTTTTGTCATCACACAACAGCACATTTCACCCATGCAGCCTTTTTGATATAACAAAAATTTGAAGTATCAGTTGCTAGCATCATCTTAGACATTTAAGACTAACAGATTCATCTATTTACAATAGAAAAACTGGACAGTGAAATGCAGAAAGGCATGGTAACGAACTTAAAAGGTAATCCAGTCCAGCCCATTTCATGAGGCATATTAGGAATTTTATTAAAGAAACATTGATTTTCCTCATTCAAGAATTAAGTCACAGCCATAAAACTGACATTTCAGCTACAGCTTAAATAGTTTCTACAACAATAGTCACAAGCCACGACAAGTCTTGGATCCAACCAAAACACAGTTCCAATCTGGTTTCAAAATGCGTTATTTGGTGTATGCAAAAACAAGCTGGTTCACCGACACTGTGGTTCCACACACGTTTCTTCAGCAGCAGTGCTCACCTCAGCTACTACCACCATCTTCCCAAGCCTCCACCATTGTGCCAGCAACCAAATCAGGGTATTCTCTTCTGCAAGATTTTTCTCTCCAGTGTAATTAGCTCCCTGCACCAGTTTACTGAACCAAGGAATGTCACCAGAGGAGGGAAGAACAGCAAGAAAAGGCTGCTTGCACCCCACAGTCAAACACAACACGTGGTTTGACTAATAGTCAATTGGCACAGCCTTCAGAGAAATAAACATTTCCAGTCCCATGCACTTATTCCTACAGCAGAGCTGCCCCCTTTCACTCTAGCAGACATTTAGGAAGCCATATAAGCCCTATCTGGGACCTGACTGGACCATGTTTGTTTCCAGCTGATCCTCTTCTGTGGCTGCAGCAGCCTCTGCCCTTAGGTACAGCATCGCCTCTATTTTCATTCAGTCAACTACTACTTTCAGCATAAACATCTTAATATAAGTCGGTAGCTATGAGACCACTCTTGCAATATGCTGTTTTTCCTACATAGCTCTTAAAAATTAAGAGTAAGGAAAAGATTACCTTCAAATTGTCTGCAAAGCAAGTGCAGTCCTAGCAGAAACATTGATTTACACAGCAGTAACTACCATTAGGATTCACCATGGCAGTGCTCACTACATCTAGTTAGCTGAACTGCTGTTTCTTCTTTGACCTGTACTTCTTTTGTATTTTTGCAGTTTGTTCCTCCCCCAGCTAGGCCTTGGTTAAACAACCCTTCAGATAGCAGCCGTTAATACTAAAGAGGTCCATGGCAGTTGTTGCTTTTTTGAAGGCTTGGAAGATTTTAAATTTGCAGTGACAGAATACACACATCTAGGTATTAGTCATATGGGGGGAAAAAAATACAAAGCCAAGCCTATGTGCATTTTAATGTATTCCCCTCAATCCAGCAAATTCCTCCACCGATGGGGAGAAGCTAACTGTGTGTGCAGGACTCCCTGCCTCACAGCTCTTCACAGGTTCATCAGGTGATCTGACACTGCCACCAAAGTGAAGCTAACAGGGAGCTGTACCTTCCTCTCACTCTGCTGCTCCGGCCGGGGGGGGTTCCTGCTTCCCTTCACACTACAGACAGATTACAGGATCACAGAACAAGTCATTTCAGATGGCTGACCCATCACACCACTGCTGGAGGGGGTGACAGGTAACAGACAGGAAAAAGGGAATTTTTGCAGGTTGGTCTGACAGTCAGCTACAACTGGAACAGGAATCCACAACTGTCAATATGAAGAGAGCAGACCATTGCTATTAAACTGCCTCACGACCACAAAACCATACCCCTGTAGTCATCCTTTTCATCCTCTCTGAGCTCGGGCTCAGCCTCAGCAAGTCACTCTAGCCTGGCCCTAGGCACACAGGCAGAGTCGTCCTTTGCAGCCACCACTGATGAGCCTCAGGTTTCAGTGTTGACGCTGCCTTTTCCCCTTGTGTCCTAACATCCAGTGTCACTCCCAGATCTACTCTGCTCACTGAAGCAGGCAGCAATACAAAAAACAAACTGCAAAGTTCATCGTGCATGGTATTTATACAATTGACTCATTTGAGAGCTTGTAAACTGGTTATGGACTGCTGCCACTCAAAGCAAGTCTGAAATTCCTGGTCAAACCCACAGGCTGTTTTCCTTTTATTGAGATGCTTTTAACGCACAAAACCACAACTAACATGGTGATCTCACACCTGTTTGTATTAATCAGTTATCTCTATACATAATAAGATTTTAACAGTTATTTAGAAGCTTTCACATTTAAAAGATTTCTCCTTTGATTGGGCTTTTCCTATATGGTCAATTTAAAATTTTCCGCTGAAGTTAATGAATTGAAGAGCCACACTGAATTCAACAAGTAACGTTTATATAACATCTGATGCCAATAAGTTTTTTCTGTGCCATACACTTCAAAGACTTCAGCCATTTTGAAGATGGGTATTTTAGTACATGCACATGCGAGCATGTACAGGAGCAAAATGGGGAAGCATTGCAATGCTTCCCCCCACAAGCAGACTTCAGATACTTCCAAAAACTATCCTCAAAAGTTACACCAGTAACTGCGGCTTCAGTAGTTACCCTCAGTAACACCTACATTTAGATACCATGCAAGTGCAGCAAGAACTAAATGCTCACAAACTTTGACATGCGTCCTTCACCAAAAATACAGAAATCCATTTAAAATGAAACAGAAAAATATACTTTCTCACTGATAAAAGCAATCAATTAAGGAAGGAAAGGCTTAGTCAGAAAACCAGCCTAGTAGTTAGTCTACAATTAAGTTGGAGCTCTGTTTACATTTTCCCTTTGGCAAGAAAAGGAAGTTATGTCTTCCAGATTTCCTGCAACAAGCTCTCTCCGCATTTCTAAAGCATTCAATTTTGTCCTGTAGCACAACCATGCAAGTTTCACAGAACAGCCAAAGGAGCATCACACATGTTGACATAATGTGTTGTCCCTAAAAACGGAGGCACCAATCATTTACACATTTCATCAATTCAGCAATATCTACACGTACCTCATGTACGCAGACTTAAGATTGCACAGTTATGAGAGCTTGTGGCGTGTTTTTTTGTTTAACTATTTGCTAAAGCAAACGTGCCCTTTGAGCAGACTGATGATATGCCTTAATTCTTCCCACTCGTTCCACAAGATCTGAGCTTTTCAGCTGCCTCAACATCCAAAAAACCCAGATTTTTCAAAGAAATCAAAGAAAGTTTTCAAAGCAATGACTGTACTAATTAGAGGAGATACTCCATTCAAACAACTTATTGCTCTTAATCTCATTTTAGACCAAATTATGTTCATTTTTCTTTCTTATCCACAACTGTCCTTGATACTACTACCATTTCACACCCAAAGCAAATGCAAAAGGCAGAAAGCGAAGCCATTGCCAGTGTGTGCTACACTTACCAAACCTCCTTTGACTCTACCATTATTTGAGAAGTTCACCAATACATGGAAAAAAGTCAACACTGCCACCAAAAAAAGCAACCTCTCTTCCCTCTCTACCCAGCTGATCATTCCCACTCGACTTGCCATTCATATTCAATGAATGGGGACAGCTTTCAGCTGGATCAGTTTTCAGATTAACAAAAACAAAAGATTCATTTTAATTAAAAAGAAACAAATTAATCTTGTATATGGGGGTGGGGGGCAAGCTCCATTTCCTTCCAAATTTAAAACAAGTATGAAACTCCGATTCACAAGGTGTTTAAATAAGCATTCATTCCCATTACTGCTGAAGATTGTTAGTGCTTGATACCATTCACCCTTGATGCAGGTAACACCCAGTCACAAAGTGTGACATTTTTCTATTTTAATTCTCCAGAATTTCAAGTTGGTAGCTAAAAAACAGAACCAAGGGGGAAAGGAACAAGGAGAAAGGCAAGACGATCCCTAAGATGGTGGTAGGGAAATATCTAGATCGGCACAAGTCTGTTAATCCAAACTGGCAGATTTTGAGCCAATAATCAACCGAGGAACTACGCAGTAACAAAATTACTTTGGATATTCTCAG
>WEKW01032613.1:273-26752 GCA_013389905.1 Sula dactylatra | reverse complement strand
CACATGCTCATAAAAACCTTCTGGGAGCCTAAGAGGCCATAAAATCTGCCCTGTTCAGGATCAGCGGAGAACAGAGCTGCATCATTCTTTCCTCTATTCCATCCAAGCAGCAAACGTTAACGTCTTTCAAAAAATGCAAACTTTCTGCTTTCATGGGCACAGCCATGAAGTTACCATTTCATAGAAGGCTCTAAGTGAGTGGTAGCTCAGTGGCTATTTTTCAAGATGTGCCAGTTTTGCTCTTTTCAGTTTTTCCTCATGTCCTTCTTAAGTTTTTTCTCTCTTTCTGACATACAGGAAGGCAATGCTTAGTGGTTTCCGGTAAGGCAACATCTCCTTTTATTTGTAGCCACACAGACTAAAGACATGCATTTAAAACATAATGTGAATTTCTGTAAATTCAAATTATACCAAGCAGGTTGGATCCAGTCCAGACATTGGATTTTTTATGCTTCTGTCCTGTTGTTGCCAGTGCTTCAAAGTTCTTCATTATTCTGTGACAATTACTATTGCTAGCTTTGTACTAATATGCTAGGAAGGGAGTTTTGCTGAACTGGAAATTGAGTTAATCCAATGCCAAATAGGCATGTCCCTTCTTTGCTGCCACTATTACTATGAGTAGTCTCAGTGGCACTAAGGAGTTCCCAACATCCGCATTATGGTACTTTTGCTATGTTTTCTGCATAAAGCAGATTTTAAACCCTTGAGTTAAAGATCTGTCTTGTTCTCCTTTTGCTGGTGATGCCCTGCACCTACTGAGAGTATGTTCACACCAGAGCTGGCTGAGCAATAATAGAGGAATCAAAGAGGCAAAGAATTCTTTTGTCTCCTTGTGAGTTACTTTCCCTGCACACTACTGATTACTGATAAGAAATTCTTCAGTTTTTCCTCTGTAGTTCAGATGGTTCATTTGGTGAATTGTTTACTACATTTACAGTTTTCACATGGTATTGTTTCTGCACCGTGACTGAATGACTAAACTTTTAAATTGGAGACTAGGAGAATAAGGAAGAGTATGACTCCACTGGTAGCAAAAAAATCAGATTTGAGTCACATCTTCATGAATCTGTCTTTCATTATTTGACCAGCTGGAGTTTATATCCATCACTATTTCAGCCTCTGCTGATTTTTCATTTCATCATAATGTTTTGGTTAAATTCAAGAATCCACTTTCTGGGCCAGATTCTGCTTTCAATTATGTTAGTGTAAATCTAGAAGAACCTCACTGAAAGCCAGTAAAGTTATTTTTATTTATTCCAGGGTAACAGAAAATGGAGTCTGACCCCTCTGCATGTGCTGCTACGTCCTTTATATTCATCTTTACAATCTTTCTATTTGTTTACAGACACTTTACAATTTTCCCCAAGAGCCCTTATCACTTGCTCCGTTGTGTTGTAAGGAAGGAGAGAAGGGTTCTTGCCTGATATTTTTTTCTTAGCCCTTTTATTTTTCTTTCCAGACACTATATTATGTGTTTAACTACTTAATATTATTTCCTCCCTGTCCACCCATCTGTTTATTTTAGTTGCTTCTTCCTCTTGGCTGGCTTCTGTATAGACTCTCCCCATATGCCTGCAAGGAATGTGAATGAATATGATTAACAAGCACTGAAATGCACAAATAAGATCCTAGTTGAAACTCTGTTTCAGGATCTGTGTATCGTGGTTGTTTCAGACCATATCTGTTTTTTAGCACATTAAATATACTTAGCATAGGTGTGCGGATGAGAGCTAGTCCACGCGATCAGTGTTTCCTTGCAACTGATGAGTAAGTCTTGTGACGTGATGCTTTCTGCCCAATAACTGCCTTCATCCACTGTAGCAAGAGAGTGGCTAACAGCTCTGCAGAGAAGCATGTGCTGTGCATTTGTATCTGTGTAGCAGATACGCAAAGCGGAGTCCTGCCAAAGCCTCTGGAAATGTCACATCTTACATGGCTGTTGCAACTTCCTCTGCCTCTGCATAAGCCCTACCGCTGCTGAATTCTTCCAGAGCTCTGCTAGTTTTTACACATATAATTCAATCCAGTGTTACTTCTCTGCATGAAAGTACCCTGTGCAGCCCTGCTTTGAGAGGGCTTCCTGTTGTATCAGAGATTGCAGCAGCATGCCATAGACCTTATGAGTTGAGATGAAACCACAGGTTGAGAGAGTTAAGAAATTAAGACTGTGGGAAAAAGATGGCAAAGACGAAGGCTACCAAAGCTAAGCGTATTGAGTTCTGTGACTGGGAATGTGTATCAGCTAAGCAAGTTGTACAAAACAAGTCTTGAATCCATGCCCTTGCTTTCTGAATGCCCTGTTTGAGTCACCTTAAGGCTAATTTTCGGAATTGTTTAACTGTTTTTCAGTTGATTTTTTCTCAGCTGAAGGCAATACTAACACACAATCTGTCCCACAAAGAAAGTTTCCTGCCAGGTAAGGGGTGCTCTAGCTTCCAAACCAGCTGGTTGTTTCTACATTAACTCTCAATCAGCAGATAGCTGCTACTCATGACATTTCTGCCCCAGGGGAACAATAGTACCTGTCTTTCATACACTTTGAACTTATCCTTAACCGACAGAATATGTACAGAGAAAATGGAAACAATATTTGTTTGTTTTTCACCTTGGTCAGGAAAATGAAAAGGACTCCTTTTCAGTCGAACTAAAAAATCAGTTTGTACAAGTGCTGCAATAAGTGATCAATTCCTTGATCACTGTCAATAAAATGGAAAACCCTTGCTACAAATAATTTTCAGTGATTATTCATTTACATTTTCATAGTAAATTCATTTGGCTGTGTTTGCATCTTCTTTGTGCTTGAACTCTGTGAGTCCGATTTAGTCTTACTGGCACCACTGTTTACGGAAAAAGACCTTTAAAATCAGCTGCTGGAGAGTGCTTATACTAGGAAGCCCAATCACAAGGGCCACATCCATCCAAGAGCAACACAGAAATGGTTCCAGCCAGCTCATGACTGCTCACTGTTCGACTCTACAACCTAAACAGGAATCCAAAGACATAAAATGTTTGGCTATGTCTGAGGGGACAGCGTGTATATTTCATAAATGTGAAAGTAGGTAACCAATAAAAAATTCTATTTTCCTGAACAGAATAGGAAGTGAAATTAATTAAACATACTATTTACCTATGAATAAGTCCTATGTGTTGATCAAATTCCAGAATATGCCCAGGGAAAACTTGGCAAAAAACCCAAATGTAGTAGGACCTCAGTTGTCCAGCTATATGTGAATCTTAAGAGGTGTACAGCTGCATTGACAGGGCTCCCAGCCTACTGCACAGTACGGACCTTCAGAAAGAAAACTTGTGTGCATCTGAATATGTGTAACTGCTTACATATTTGGAACCCAGATTTTATAATTAATAATAAAGTCAGAGCTAAATGGTTGGTGATAAGATGCTGAAATTCAGACTAAGAAATTTGAAAACATATGGTAAGATTTGGGTGAAATCCAATGGAATAAAGTAATAGAATTTTATACAAAGGCCACAGAAGGGAAATGGAAAATGTGCAATGATAAATTAATGTATGGCCAAGGGTTACGTGTCCTATCCACCAATATATACACTAGAAAGTAAAAAAGGTCAATGTGGGTAAATAAAGATGTGAAAAAGTAATTAAGGGTTGAGACACAGGCATATGTGAGGTATAAAACACCCAGGTATGAGAGAGATCTGGAAGTATTAGAAAATGAATTTCACCAAAAATTATGAGGAAAGCAAAGGTGAAAAATGAAATGAGGATCACAGAGAACTTTAGATATATATTAAGGCATTTTTCAAGTGTCTAAGGAACGAGAGGTCAGTGAAGGAGACGGCAGCGCCTCGAAGAGAATAGAAGGGTAATTTATTGAGACGTAGATGTTTCAGAAGAATTAAATGTTTTCTTTGATTTATTGTTCATAGAAGGAATGGGGGACATATGCCAGGAATAGACAAATACCAAAGGAAAAGAGGATCATGCCAGAATAAAAAAATCAAAAAATCTGAAAACTTTGGCATAGGCTCTTGGCTGGTGAAAATGTGCCAGGTTCCTTTGCCCTCAGTAGAGCCAGTTAACCCATTAATGTGGTTAAGAAAGATTTATCCCAATATTTCCCAGATCTACTCTAGATTGGCTTAGAGAAGTATCCAAATGTTTTCATATTCTGGGTTTGTTTTTTTTTTCTTTTCACTGACTTAAATGAGAGCTTGTTGCATGGGCTTCAGAGTAGACTTTCTATTCCCTAATCTATTCACTGCATAAACTTATGTATAACTTGAGGATGCTAGCTACATGTTTGATGTATATTGCTTTCTATCATAGTTCTGTTGATAAGAGAAGTAATATATAAATAGAAAAAACAGACATACTTACTTCAGACTGGGGATTCACAAAAAAAGGAGAGACCGTTTTGGCCAACGCCTGTGTATATGATTTGTGGGGTACAGAATACGTTTTCCTTCTGGCGTTTTCAGTGCAGGGACTGACTGTGTAAGCCTGCAAGTTAGATAGTGTAACACTTCAGCTGTGAGCAGTGAGACGTGCGACGGTGGAGGAGCAAGTTAGAAGTTCTGTAAAAGAAGACTCCTGTGTGAATTTAACAATTTTTGGTAGCACATTTAATGAGTCATCATACTGACTCGTAGGACTTTGGGATTCCATAGCTTGTCAGGATCAGATATACTTCAGTAACCCCTGGGAATCCAATGGCAGAGCAGTCCTAACTTAACATTTTGCGTATGTAGTGCCATGTGTGCACCGGGAAGTGTCGTCTTCTTTTTTCTATCAGTCCCGCTGCTAATGCTAGATGGAGATGAATCTTTTTCTTGTGACCAAAATCCTGGGGTTTTTTTCTGTTTTTCTTTGGCATGTTCATTTTCACAAAGCTCTAAAATTAGCCTGCCACTGAAAACTGTAGTGCTTATTTCTACATTTTCTCTTTATTATTTCAGTGGATTGACTTAAGCAAAATATTTCCATTAAGCACTAATGATTAAAATCCTGATGCCAGTGACATGTTACTGCCATACGGGAATCTATGGAAAAGCACTTTGTGTTCACACCTGGATCAGGACTTTGCGGTCGCATTCACTGGGTTGGGCTTGGGAGGAGGAACTTGAGCAGGGAGGAGGAGGGGAGTCCTAGAAACCTAACACAATTGCTTCCAACTCTGTTTTCCTCCCTTTAAGTACTCAGCAAGAAGGGAGCAAAAGAGCTACCTTGCTTGCTTCCATTTAATAATACAAAAAAATGGTGTGAGCCGGTAAACAGAGTGAGTAGAAAAAAGTGTGTTCTGCAGGTGTGGCATTGCCAGTAACAAAATGGAAATCTACAAGCCAAATTTTTTGTGAAAACATTTTAATCGTTTTCACACAGCTCTAAAATTAGCCCCAGTGACAGAAAACTAAACTTAGTTAATATATTTGTAGCTGTAAGGTGCACTGATTTATTTATGAACAGTGAATATTTTATAGAGTTGAATGAGTATTGCAAAAAAGGAGATGAATATTCACTTTAGGTTTAGAAATGGTTTGTTGTGTTTATGCCTCTTCTATGATCACTTTCTATGAACTTCCTAGTGATTGAAATTTGATTTCCTTGAACTGGTATCAAACTGTACTGTCTGAGGGCATTCAAGGGTAGTGAATATAAAACTGAGTTTGAATGAATGACATAAGGACCTGACCACATCTGTCACGACTAGGATAAGGCAGCATGCAAATGCACAGTCACTAGATTTGGAAACGTATTTTCCAGCAGAATGCTTGTTTGGTTTTTTTTCTATTCAAAAACGCTATTTAAACAGCAAAAAGCACTTTCAGTAAGCCAGGTGTATTTCTTTAAAAATTTAATTTCAAGAAAAAAGATTTTAGTAACATTGAAATATTCTGGTTTAACACATTCAGAATGCAAAGTTTCATTTTTCTAAACTTAAAAATTACTTCCCATATAGAAATATATTTTTCTTATATTACCCAAATCAGTTACACTTTGGAAACAAACCTAAATATTTTGATTGTCTAAAATTAATTATTTTTACAAAAGTCTTTTGATATAAAATAAAAAATAAAAACCAGTACACTCTGCTGGAAAATTCAGATCTCCCAATTCCTTGTTAATCATATTCTGTAGCATTTATACACTTTACAGGGAAAAAAAAAAGGTAAAGAAAAAATATTTTTTTTAGGTACAATATTGCTGTTCAATGCCACGAAAATATTATTCATATATATGGTGGGCTTGTGTGTGTGCTTCTAACAAAAAACTCCTAGACAAATTTTCCTGACAGGATGTCAGTCAGAGCATAGTGTTTTGTCTTACTAAGTCAAATATTTAAAGGCTTCTCAGATCAATAAAGGAGAGGCAAAGTATACTGAAAGTGCTTATAGGAAAGAACAATGTGAAGAATTGCTATGAATGCTGTTTCAATAAATTAGCCTAACCATGCAAAGGGCTACCAGCAAAGGAAACTTTCTGGTAACAAGCATATGGCTTCTCCAGCACAGTGTTCACAGGCAATGAAAGAAGTTGTCTGACTCTAATGTTTTTCTCCCAGTTATGCACAAAATTTTGTATGCCATATGGAAGAACTACCAATAGTAAAGGCATAGGAAACGAATGTGTCCATTTGCCCATACCATGCTAAAAAGAAGGCCACATATCAGCCACCCTATTTCATAGCCTGTTATGTTAGAGTGAACCTACCCACCTACCTTTGCTGCAGCTCTGCTCTGATACACTTGGGCATAACCTGAAGCAGAGGAAGCAGGGAGATCTACGCTGTAACCTGCTGCCTTGGCCAGCTGGCAGCCTTCGGCATCAGGTTGGAGTGAGTATCTCACGCAGTACTGTCCAAACCCTTTTTTCTGAAGTGCCTGTTTTGGGTTTGTTTCTTGTCTACCTAAGGCAAAGAAAATCTGTGCACGATCCCCCACTGTTGTTTAACAAGGCAGATTTCTAAAATTACTTGCCAGAATGAGGATATATAGGCAAGTGAGAGGTGCACAGGGCTTGGTGTCTGTTAAGAACTATGCATACCTGCGACTTATGCATAAGGGGAAAATATTAAAGACTGCAGCCTGTCTTTAAAATTAAAAATTAAATTGAACATACTTGCCTTAGGGTGAACAATAGGAGCAGGGAATGATTCTGTATGACAAAGACATGCAGCATGTCCCCCTGAACACCGGAGCAGCAGGAGCAGCTGGCTGCAAGACCAGCCATGCCAAGCAGGCTTTGCCTCTTATCTCTCCCCTAGAGAGTTTCTCCACCTGTGGAACATGCTGGCCCTTCGGTAAGGTGATAAGTAATCTGAGATTTCAAGCTTAATTTTTCTCAATGCTTTTTTTTTAAAGTTGTCTGCACCATAATTTTCTGTAATGTCCTGATAAGGATACTTCACTACAAAGAGAGTAGGCCGGACTTCCCCAGAGTAGACTTTCAATTGAATCTCTGTTTATGATAAAAAATAGAAAAGGTGCACCATGTGTTGACCTTGGCCACTAGGCTGTTAGTAAGTAGAATCCAGGCAGAGACACCTTACTAGATATGATCATCAAAAAGTGGATTATGTAGCTGAACTCTGCTCCGATGCTGAAGCATTCAAAATCTATTTGGAAAAGTGTCAGCAATATAGTGTTTGTATCCATGAGAAGCCCCTGGCAGAAGCTTCTGCACAGGTTATTATGCTGTCACCTGAAACCAATTGCCTGAAACAAACTGAAATAAGTTCTTCCTTAAAACACCCTACTCTGAATGCTCATTAGGTATTTGGACTAGTTTAGCAGCTGTGTTCAGACTTCCTTACAGAAACAGAACGATGACTTTGATTGCTGGGCAGAGGGCTGCATGAGATTTTTAGTTGTTGGTTGTTTATTTTTTTAGCTGCCCTCTAGTAATGGAAGCTTTTCAATTTCCTTAGAAATGACTGATAAATTCCTGTGCATTCCTCTGTTTATTTAGTTTCTGTAATGTGACCATTTATAGGACAAAAGATAAAGTTTTAAATGATGCATAGCTATGGTCAAGGTTCTCCATTAATTAGAAATAGAAGAGGAACTAATGGCATGTTCACAACATGCAGTGAAATATGTTTAATTAACATGGAGAGGCCTCCAAAAATAGTATCTAACTGAGCTAGCTCCAAAAGCAGTAATATTACATTTACTTGGCAAACCACTTAAGCTAATTAGCCTTGCAATGAGAGGGGGCTTAGTAGCTCAGTTATATTGTCTTTCCTCTGCAAACATATTGCTTCTGGGGCCAAGTGAGGGACTCCACCTGGCAATGCTTTTCACCCTGCAAACCTGCTACCATGCTCCTGCTTGCCTCCCAGGTTGTGCTGCATGCTCCACTATGTGTGCTGCAGACACGCTTGGCTGCTTTTCTTTTTTTGCGGGGGGGAAACAAACACCCCACCCCTCCAAAACAAACCTCCGAGCTCCGAAGACAATCTTTCTGGGACTTATCAGTCACTAAACAGAGCAAATTCAGTGTTGTCTCGGGATGACCTTGCTAATATCACCAAGTTCAACATGTGCTTAGATGGTCAATCGATTATTGTCGTGGTTTAGCCCCAGCCAGCAACCAAGCACCACACAGCTGCTCACTCACTCCCTCCTGCTGGGATGGGGGAGAGAGTCAGAAGAGTAAAACTGGGAAAACTTGTGGGCTGAGATAAAGATAGTTTAATATGTAAAGCAAAATCCGGGCACAAAAGCAAAGCAGAACAAGGAATTCATTCACTCCTTCCCATGGGCAGGCAGGCGTTCAGCCATCTCCAGGAAAGCAGGGCTCCGTCACGCGTAATGGTGACTTGGGAAGACAAATGCCATCACGCCAAACATCCTCCCCTTCTTTCTTCTTCCCCCAGCTTTATATACCGAGCATGACACCATATGGTGTGGAATATCCCTTTGGTCAGTTGGGGTCAGCTGTCCCAGCTGTGTCCCCTCCTGGCTTCTTGTGCACCTGGCAGAGCACGGGAAGCAGAAAAAGTCCTTGACTATTGTAAGCACCACGTAGCAACAACTAAAACATCTCCACATTATCAACACTGTTTTTAACACAAATCCAAAACATAGCCCCATACTAGCTACTGTGAAGAAAATTAACTCTATCCCAGCTGAAACCAGGACAATTATGAAAAAAAACATAGCTACATTTGGTCTCACTCAAAAGGAAAATGAACTAATAAAGGCTAGACAAAAAAGAGAAGTTAGAAAAATAACTGGAAAGAAGAATAACTGGTAGTGTAACATTGCACACAGTCTGTATAGGAAAGCCTAATCTTTGGGCAAAGGTGGGGAAAAAAAAGAATTACTTGTTCAAGTATCACACAGTCAAATTGTAAAAGGTATTTTGGATAAGATGACATTTGCAGAGTTGTTGAGACACTTAGCTGGCAAGCAGAAGAGTATCTCAAATAGGGCAGCATAGGACAGCTGAAGAAAAATTCTTAGTAGGAACATGATAGTAAGTATCCAGGGAATTGCAGTGGCTTGCTTTTGATGTCCTTTCTGTAAAGATGTTTCTCCAGAGAGACCCTAAAGATATTCCTAGAGCTGTGGCTGCCTATCCTATGGGTAAGAATGTAGGGAGCTAAATCTCCAGGTCACGAATAGATTAGGTTTTAGAAATATATGTTGAAGCATTTAAAACTATCACACTAAAACATGCTTTTCAGGACACTTAATGTGTAAATTAGGGATCTTGGTTTGCCGTAACAACTCTGGAGCAATAATCATGAATGAATATATAATAGTAGCTGCATAACTTATGGATAAATATCTGTAATATCAGCGCTTCATAGGCAATATTTTGCATTGAGGGCAGGGGCTTTTTGCTTTGTTTTGTGGTGAACATCCTGCCTGCTTTGTGTGGAAGCAAGCAACTAAAAGTTCTCATTTACAGCAGCATTTGCTTTGGAAAAGAGAAATCACTACATTTTTCAGTGATCCCAAATTTGAATAAGTAGCATATTTAGCTAGTGAGTTTGTCTTTGCTTACTACCTAATCCCCTTGCAAAACAAAGTAATGGGTGTGGATTAAGATTCTATATAATTTAAATTCAATATTTTGTCAGAAAGACACAGGCATGTCATTACCTACGTAATGTATTAAATAATAGAAATTGTATAGAAAGAGAGCTATGAATGCCCCAAAGCTTTTTTTAGTTGTTCTCTGTTTTAAAAGCCTATAGAGAAAAAAAAATGTATTCTAGTGTTATTATTTTTTTTTAAAGGAGAGAATTTGTTTTCATGCACATGCCTTGTTTGCCAGATTTCATCCTTGAGTGGATTCTTAAAGGCTAGCTATTTTTTTGTCATAGAAATGATGGCTGAAACTGAACCATTGCAACTCTGGTAGACAACAGTATAATAAAGCAAGTAAAATACCTCTAAATATAAGGAGAACTGATTATTGTATTTATTACCTTGAGATCAAATCCAGAAATGAAAGTGAATGTTTTTTGTTTTAAAAAATCTTTGTAGGCTGTTCACTTATAGTGGATTCATCGCAGAATCCCTTGGGCATAAGAGCTGTGAATCAGCTGGCCTCTGATTTGATGCCAATATTCAGAAAATTACAGACTGAAAACCAAAGCCTTGTCTCGAGTGTCCAGATCCTCAGCACAAGGGGTAAAGAATAAAACTTTCTAAAAAGTGTTTCACAATAGAATGACAGCTGTCACCACTAGTTTGTGGAGATCTCGCAGACTCACTGGCACTCATGAATGACTAACTGGTTGAGACTTCAGATTTATAGACAAAGAAATAAAATTAGTGCAGGAATTTTGAAAACAGAACCCTTACCCTACCACAAAGATAATCTGAGTAAGAAGACAGATCATTTTGGTATATGAATGACAATTCTGAAGGTATTTTTGGCATATCTGTCCCAACTGTGATCTAATTTTTAGTTTGAATAAGGACATAATCATGGGTTAATTATAATCAGCATACTTCTCTTTTGTAAGTAATGTCTTCTGCATGCATAATTTCTACTACAGTCCAAAAAGTTTTGCTTCAGCAAATGAATTAACACATAGGGGCAACATAACTAAGGATTCGTAAAACGCAAAAAGACAGAGAGTTTCACCAGGGTGAGCACAGGATAACGGAGTATTTTACCCAGCTTCCAGCTCAAATTTTGCAGCACATGTTGACTTTTATGTTACCCCAGATGGGCTGCTACTGATGTCCAATGACTAGTTTATAGCTAGCTTGCTGGTTTGGGGCAACCACCAAGCTGGAGGATAGGGAAGCACAGATGCTCCAATAGATACACTGTTAGCATGTGGGGGATTTTCAGGTTAAAGTTTGGTGGCTATTGTGACAGAAACGACAGTTTCAGGCAACACAGTCATTGCTGTGAGGAACAAAAATTCTTGAAGTGATCTGCATCTCAATCTCGTGAAGGATCTGAGGGTGGTATTGTTAAGTCACAAGTTACTGGTGAAAGAACACTGGAGCATGTGTTAGAGAAAAACGTGGTTGCTCTTGTTTTCCTCTTCCAACTTTAGACTGCAAATCAGAAATAACTGATGATAGTAATACTTAAGGAGAGTTTAGTATTTTGAAAAATGCATTGTAAAATATTATAGTAATACTTAAGTAAAGCTTAAAATTTTCAGCATGCATTGTAAGATATTGGCAAGAACTTTCAGCTCCTGGGAGTTTTAGCCAAGTGAAAGCTGAATAATTTTCAGCTGACTATCCCTACAACACACTCTCAGGTTGTATTTTCCTCTGAAAACAGCAAGAAGAAACAAAGGAACCGAAGAATGCTGAAAGCTTGGCTATATCTTAAAGACAGAGTTCATTGTTCGTTTTGCAACTATCTGTTTCAGTACTAAAAAGAAATAAGCTAGGATAACATTACGTCGTTCATTTTCTGGGTTTATAATGAAGTTTCTAACCTATTAAAGAGTGAAGTGAATTGTATCTGAGAAAGAGGTAATGAAACTACTGTATGCAACAAGTAAACACATACCTGCTGGATAAACTTTACTTTCAGCTTTCAAGATCAGATTTTTCTTTATCAGACTACTTAGAAATCCAAATAGACAGAAGTTTTTAAAGGATCACCAGATACAGTTTGTCTGGGTGCTTTCTGTACTGTCACTTACTATGACCGTTTATTACCTCAGCTGACATAGAAATTTACTGCGTTTTGACTATATTTTTTGCTGTTGTGGATGTGTACGTGAGTATTGCATAGACTGGTGGACCTTTCAGAGCCTGTCTATCCACCTGTACTTCAAGCTCCTTTAAAATGAACAGAATTGCACTCTGAGCTTTAAGCACACAGAAAATGGATAGTGTGGAACACAAAAGGTTAAATTTTTAGCCAGTAATTACTGCTCTTTTAACATTGCCTTTTTCTTTAATCTGGTATTAATTCTATCCCTAACCTCGCTCCTGAGATCACTTATTGTCAGTGTAAAACAAGAATCCCTCTTCATCATCTACACTGTGATCTTTGAATTAAACTATTTGAATAGGGTATGCATGAGGTATGGTTCCATAGGGTTTATTAAAGGAAATTGTCTTAGCAAATACGTCTGTTTCATTTGATTCTGAGGAATAATTGGTTAATGAGAGAATGATTACTTTGTTCAGACATGATTACTGAAGAAATGTTTTGTCCATATGTTGCTGAATAATGGGAAATTCTCCAGTGAAAGGGGACAATGATTAGAAGAAATAAGATAGCTGAAGAATATATTCCCCAAAGTGTTACACTAGTTTTTGTTAACAAGCCAACTCTAAGGATAGTGTTTCCCTCAATAAGCATAGAAGTTCAAAATATCTGATCGGTTTAAATATTTGTTGAAAAAACACTAGGTAATTTTCTTTGTTTTTCTTAGATCAAAGAACTGTAGCTTCTTCTGATAATTGATGTGACTATCACAGCTGTTTCTCCCCTTTAACGTAATGTTAATTTGTTATTGTTGCCTTGACAGGCATATACTAATACAACTATATGTTAAAAATTATCCCATCCCCCCCCGCTGCTCATTCGTTGCATCTTACCATAGGACTTTAGTGTTTTGGCACTGTGAAATACATGCAGTGTATGTGTGCATGCACACACATGCACGTGCACATTACAGCTGGTGTGCGTTGCAACACTTATAGTCAACTAAGAATACTCACGTATTTTCATTATCCAGGGTCATTTTCAGTTCCTTATAAATTTCTCTTAGTCTTACTTTACAGCTGAAACTTGGTGTGCTTGCTTGCAGAAAAGTATGTGCAAAAAAGATACAAAGTGTTTTTTCATCCCCTAATAAAAGTGATGTGTAATTATCTAATAAAAGATATATAGATATATAGATGTATAGATATACAGATATCGTAACTTTCTTAAAGCAACATTAGCAGTCTAGCAGAAGACACTGAAAACTTCAAAACTGCCAAGTACTAAGGATCCAGTTCAGGAATACGCTCAAACAGATATCTGACTTGAAGCCTGTGGACAGTCCCACAGATGTCTATGGCAGGGAAGACAGGCATGCAATGGCAGAAAGTCAGAAAAAGAATCCACAGATACAGATCTCTGAATTTTTAGAAATACTGGAGTGTCTGACTTCCACTGATTTAAACTGGAATTGAACAGCCTAGTGCTGTTGAAGATGCCTCTGGCACCTAGCTTTGAGCATCTGCTGGATACCCTGAAAAGCACATTGGAGCAAAGTGACTTGCCGAAGGTCATACCACAAATATGTGGCCTCTTTTCTAAAGTTGGAGGAATGCTAAGTAATTATTTCATAAGAAAAAATGTTATAAATTTAAAGTAAAGGGGTTTTGTCCATTTCCTTTTGGTCTAGTTAACTTTTTTGTCAGATCTGACTATAGACAATAAATATGCAAAATTACACTTCATCAGTTCTGCCGGAAAATTTTTTGTTTCGTTTTCTGTAAGCAAAGCAGTCGCTATTTGCCAGTGAAATCCCCAGGTAGTTAGCTTTCATACAGATGAAAATAAATGTTGTAAATGAAACATCTGTTCAATGCTATTATTTTATAATAACATTAATTGGCAGATGTCTTTAGATGACAAAGCAAAGTGTATCAGTTCTGATTTGTTCTTTCCCACTGAGCTGAACTTATGGTCATTGAAAAGTACTTACCTAAAAGACTGTCTCAGCATGAGCAATAATTCACTGAGTTTAGTAATGTGAGAGTTTTCCATGCAGAAAAGTATGAATTATAAAGGCCAACTGCCCACTGAAAAAATGTTAGCGGAGAAAGTTACCCTCTCCATTGGCAGGACTGGTACTTCAATCTACATATAGTTTGCACAGAAGTACTGTGCCAATTCAATTACTGGCTGATTAATGAAGTGTAGCAGGTTTATTTCAGGGGTCTAGCTAGCTATTAATTAGCATATTGGGGCCTATACTCTACTGTTTTGCCCTGATATGCTTTGAAAAATCCCAATGCAATTAAATAAATTCTAATATGCTTTAAGTAGTTACTTGAGAAAACACATTCAGATTTTTTTAAAACCCTTATGGGATTTTTAAGCACATCCAGATTTATTGTAAAGCATCTGAAGTTCTTTGTAAACACTATTGTTGTGTTGGTTTGTGCTGTTCAGCAAAATAACACCCCCCTTCCTTTAACAGAAAACTTCCTCTAACACGAGAAGCTGGTGGTGTTTCCTTAGGGTGCCTTGGAGCAAATAATGAGGATGCTGGTACCCCCAAAACCCACTGAAGTTTCTTGCACTTTTCAGTTGTCTACCTAGTATTTGTCAGATTTCTTCACTTCTGTAGTCTTTTTTTTCAAGGAGATCAGTACTAACACGGGGTGGAAAACTGGAAAGCTTGTTAGCATAGTGTTTGAGGTCAGGCAATGAAGAGTAGGAAACACCACGTTGCCTAAACTAGAAGTAGCTGAACTCTTTCTACCCTGGACAGTAGTACAGAGTGCTAATAAATGCACTATAGGTTCCTCAGGTCAGAGGGATTGTCTGAGCAGGCACGTTTCAGCGCATACTGATCACAAGTGGGTTGCAGAGATGTTTTATTCAGAGCATTAACTATTTAGTATTCTTGCATTCTGGGAGATGGAATGTGGGACCAGTTAGTAGAGCAATGGAAATATTGGTTAGAGAGATCCTTTATTTATAGATTTTAGTAGTCTGCCAACTTTAAATTCTTTCAAGAGTATCCTGTGTGTCACAAGGGAATTACTCAGTCCTGTATCCCATGCACTGCGTAGTCCAGAGCTACATTTATGTTCTTGCCTTCACCAGACCCTTCTCTTTTGCCCCTTCCCCCAAAATCTTCCTCCCTCCTACTTCATCCAGACCTCAAATAGCTTTCAACTTTTAGTCTGCTATTCTCCTACATCTTCTGCTTTAACACTTATAAACCAGTTAAATCCCTTATCCCCTTTTGTCCTACAAATATCAAACTAAAACATAGTTTGCTCAGGAGGCCTTCTTTTGTTTGCTTACTCACTAGCAACATCTGCATGCTCTATTGCCCTGGCTTTGGTATTGCCTGGGTTAAATCCTGCGCTCTTAAAGGCACCTTTTTGCCCCTGCTGAAGTCCATGGGACCTTTGCCATCTTCTTCAGTTGCAACGAGTCTTGGCTGTTAGGATCCAGACTGGTCTGTGCTGTACCAAAGGTTCTGGGCATTTACAGTTTTGCCTACACATAAATTAAATAAACTACTCATGTTCCCCCATCACAGTAAAGATTACTAAGAGTTCTTTTGCAAAACAGGCTTGCATGAGAGGCCTCTGTATTACATCTGCCACTATTCCCCCTATAGTTTCTAAAATATATTTTAAGGTATCATTTTGTATGAAGGGAGCCACACTTGTGTATTTTAACACACTGTTTTGCAAGGAGCAGGCAGCTGACAGACAACTGTTTCCTTCGGCTCCAGTTCAATGAGAAGCTGCAGTGAGTTTACACCAAGTGGCACATTCGTGCCCTCATGCTGCCCCCCTGGGGTGTGCTGGAAGGGTGGTTTGTGGAGCCACAATCAAGTAAACTTGTAGAAAGAAGCTACCAAAAGCAAGGTGCCATTGCAGATCCAGTACACAGCTCAGTGCGTCTGAGAGGAAGCCGAAAGGCAAGGTGAAGGAAAGCCTCCTCCCAGCTCCTTGGCCTGTCAACAACAGATGAGCACACTGAAACCCAGATCATAGAGCAGCACCGCAGCCCCTTCCAAAGGGCTTACGCTGCAGCGAGATAGAGCCAGTGTGCCACACTACTCTTGGCATCGTTTTTTCCTGACTTATCCTTTCTTTTTTGGTAATTTTCACTCATGGAGTCCTTGTGTACAAGCAGCCCTAAAATCCACCTGACAAACACCTTTCTGTGTATTCTTGTAACTGATGGAGTCCTTGTTCCATCAGACAACTCAAGTGCACACTGAACTGTAGGCATCTGCAGAGTGCTTTTGAATCGATAGAGTGATTCATGCGCTTAAATCCAGGCGCATGTTTCATTACCTGGCTGAACCATGGCCAAAAGCCATTCACTTAACATTAGGGCTGTTTTGTTTTATAAATAGCATTATTAACTTCCTGCCTTTGGTATTTGTATGCAAAATATAGTATATATATTTTGCATAACTGAAGCTAACTACAAGTCATAACGGTGCTTTAAACGGGTGTAAAGAGCTAAATAACCTGGGTTTAGTTATGGTTTCTATGGGTGATTCTTAAAAGATTGATTGATTGACAGATTGGTCTAACAGAGTGGCAGTGAGATGATATGATAGCCCTGTTCCATTACAAATAGTGCTCTCACCCACCTTTAGCCCTGTCTTTACCACACTCACACACACACCCTTTTTTATGAGGTGGACTTTGAACTATCTTTCCGTAGTTATATGGAAAGGCACAATGAATGTATTATGTGACTATTCATTGCAGCAAAGTTAGCACATAATACTTTACAATTTTATGGAACTGCTAGGATTAGCTATGTATCATCTATTTTTAATACACATCATTGTGGTATGTGAGCAATAATGAATGTATTTAAATAAATCAGAAAAACCAAATGAATGCTGAGTTGTTGTCAATCACTTGCAGATGAGTTTACCCTGGTGAGAAGATATAATGGAGAATTTTCTGAGAATGATTTATGGAGTCAACCAGCATCACTCTAGAACTGATACCTTTCCAGCACAGGGCTACACGGGTAGGTAAAGTTCACTGAGAATACCTAAATGGCAAATCTGAGGATAATTTTTTGTTGAAATGCTTTATCAGAATTTTTTGAGTTACAGTGCAGTGAAAAAAAACCTGGCAGAAAAAAAAAAACAAATGCAGAGTCAAAAGGGAACACAGTTGTGTCTAATTTATAACTTTTAAACACTGGAGAGCTTTGCATCTCTTACACACTGATGTGTTGACATATTGAGGTGAAGGAAGCCCCTTTTTTTCGTCCCTTCTTCTTCAGGAAAAAAAAAAACTTAAGCAGCTTCATAGGAAAGAATAATAAATGTAGGTTTATCACATTATTTTTGTGAACTGTTTTTTTGCCTTTTACTTGTAGAGAGTTACTATCTTAAGTTGTATCGTACTCAGCTATCTTAAGGTAATTAGACATAAAATAATTCTTCTAAATAATGAGATAGAAGAAACATAAAATATTGTAAGTAATGTTCTGTAGTCCTGCAAGGCAAAATGTGTTTTTGCTCAAGGGGGCAGGAAGAAGTGTGTGTATTTTCTGGGACTGATAGCAGAGAAAACATTTCTATCTCCTGAGCATCTGACTGTATGCCACCTACTCCATGTGTTCTGATCTCAAAGCTACGTAGGATTAGACTGGGTCAGTTTGTGGATCAGCGCTCCAGGGAAAGCTCAAGTGTTATATACAGGAAACAATCTGGATGATCCAACTTTATTGGGCATTATTTCAGTGAACTAGTGTGCCAGGATTGTGTCATGAGGCCACTCTGCTGTTAGAGGTGCTGTCTTACAATGACATGTAAAGATTTTATGATCACTTAGGAAAAAGTGCTAGGGAAATATATATACACACAGACATAAATATATATATATATATATTAAGGTAAGTGAGGCTAAGCCAAAATTCCACCTCCAAGAGTTTAAAATTGCTTTTTAGTTTCAACTGGAAAAGCACTCTTCATTCCAAAACTGCCACTTAATCATGATGACCACCCTTAAAAGCATGCTATATTTCACATCAGAAATGCATTTCATTGGTGCTGTTTTTATTCCTTTGTGCAGTTTGTTAAAGGCCCTTGTCTTGCAAACACGCAGTTAAATTAACATTTTGGGTCAGAACACAAAACTGCACTGAAGTTAATAGCACTCTGCTCCGGCCTCATCTTTCACACATGTAGATCAGACTTCAGTACTGGAACTTCTAATTTTAATGTACTTGAAGATAAAAATCACTATTTCACTGAAACTGCAGTACTTCCACCGAGTATTCATGGTCGGCACAGGTATGCCTGAAGATACAGTGCCGATCCTCTTCTGAAATTGTGTGCTTCTGGTATGTCTTTTCTGTGGAAGTAACTGGTATCATTTGCACAGAAAGGCTTGCAATGACAACAATGAAGTGAGGGGAGAAGGAGAAGTCTGTGAGATAACCCATATCCTGAGGAGTTGCCTACACTTTTTACCAGGGAAGTTAAAAACCCATGGGTAAGTATAAGAAAACAAAAATACCATTAACAAAGCTATTCTACTTCTTGGGATGAATGAGTTTTCTCCCTTCCCATGGTGTGCCATCCCATATGCACAGCACCACTATCCATTCTCTGAGACCAAAAATGAAAATGAAGTAAAAATTAGTGTTAATAATGAAGGCGTGTTTTTACGGTTTCACTTTCATTGACTAGAGCAGCAGAGTGCAACTGGAGATGTTGAAAGAAAAACTCTTCACCTGTCCTCTGTTTAATTAAAATACATTAGATACATAGATTTATTTGAGGGTTTGATGTTAAATGAAGATGAATGAAATTTTTTATGGAAGACGATGAAACATTATTTACTTAAATAAGCAATTCTGTTCTATCAATACTTGGGCTCATCTAGATGAACATACCCTATTCCTACATAGTTATGAGTAGTATTTCACTTGAGCCTGCCTACTGCCCACTCTAACAGCAATTCTACTAGTTGCTGGGAGCAGGCAAAACAAAAAAAAAGAGTATCTATTTATGAAGGGCAATGCAGGATATGCCATGGCAGCCAGAAGGCATCATGGCCTGCACAGTGATCTTCACTTCTTAATAAGAACAAAGCACATTCTGGTCATCTCCAGCCAATGCGGACCACAGAAGGATCTGCCCTGAGGAAATCTGAGTCTCCAGCTCAAGCAGTTCATGTGGGTCAGCTTTAGATATAGTTACCTATAACTGTCTATCCTTGTGCTATGCTCTAAGCCTAAATAAACCTCTACCAACTTTTCCTTAGGTTAAAGTGACATGAAGAAAAGTTGAATATCTGGACAGCCATTCTGTCCTCTTCACTACAGAGGGCCCTAAAATGGTGTAAAATGGGCCCCAGCCCTTTTCTAGTCAGTGAAGGCTGATGAGGCCTGTCACGTTGTTATCTCACATCCTTCTGCACAGTGGGAAGATTCTCACTGGCTTCTTATGGAAAGAAGCCTTCCCCATCTTTGACATTTCATTGCCCAAGTTACAATTTATCCCATAGGATGCACATACTGTTTTATTTGTTATCTTGGATTGAAGTGCAGTTGTTGTAACCCAGACAGGCTGCTTGCAGAAGCTCTGTCAAAGGGTGACATATTTTGGCACATGGTATTCCTGTGAGACACACAATTCCTACTTAATCCTTAACAGGTTTTTCTGCACTCTCCAGAGTAAATTTCAATTTTGCCCCTTCTGATGATGATCAATTTTTCTTCCAACTTCCCATACTGCTTCCTTTGAGCTAATTAAGCTCTGATGGTAGAAGTGCTTGTATAAAAGACAGCAAATCATTTGATTTCATTGACTATTGCAATTTGGGTAGACATATTAAAGGACGAATCCCGTCTCTTCACCACAGTGGCAAGGTCTATAAATACCATGTATGGAGGACAGAACCACAGATTCTGTCAAACCAATGGTTTGGGTTGGAAGGGACCCTTAAAGATCATCTAGTCCAACCCACCCTGCAATAAGCAAGCATATCTTCAACTAGATCAGGTTGTTCAGAGCCCCGTCCAACCTGACCTTGAATGTTTCCAGGGATGGGGCATCTACCACCTCTCTGGGCAACCTGATCCAGCATTTCACCACCTTCATCATCAAAAATTTCTTCCTTAAATCTAGTCTGAATCTACCCTCCTTTATTTTAAACCCATTACCCCTTGTCCTATCACAATAGGGCCTGCTAAAAAGTCTGTCCCTATCTTTCTTTTAAGCCCCCTTTAAGTATTGAAAGGATGGGAGAAAGAATGGGAGAAATGACCCCACTAACAGGAAATGCTGAAGAGCCATTGCTTTGTTGATTGTCCTATATCTCTCCTCCTGCTAGAGTGTTTAGAACATCTCTTTAAAATCAGCTTGAGTTGCTGGCTGGAGTGAGGTTGCTATCCCATCAGATCTGCTAGCATTCAGTCTTTGCTTCTGTGTCTTTAGCCAGCCCTTACAGTGAAATCCCAGGCTGATCATACTGCTTTCTGAATCAGTTCTCCCATTTTTCCTTGAAATTCAGAATAAAATTAATAATCATGAACATTTACAGATGACTGGTACATGGTTTAAGGAAATCATGTTTTTAGGTTGCTAAAACAGAGAAAGAATGCAGAGCACATTAGTGGCTAAGGGGGTGCAGAATTGTACTCCCACAGCAAAACAAGCCAGGTCCATAATACTGAAAATTTGTTCTCTTGGCTTTGGTTGAGTTACCAACTAACATAATTCTGGATCAGACCACATATCCTTTTGACACTATGAAGAAAATGGGATTATTGTCTTCACATTTTCTCCTAATTTTTTCTAAAAAGAAAATAATAATTTGTAGCTTGTCAATCTTTGCCAAGATTCAGCCTAGAGAGAATTTTTTATAGCTGAGATATAAACCCCTGAAGTAAAAATGCAGACACAACTTTAAGTACAGTGTTGCAAATGCAGTGTTGTAATTTTATATGTTAATCTATCAATACACAGTATGTGCAAACATATGTTTATAGACAGAGAGACAAGCATGTATAAATGAGAGGATAAAAATCCCTATTTCTCATTTGGTGCTATGCAATTTCTATCAATTTAGAAATGTGTTATGATTTTATTTTAAGCTGACATACTGTAAATTGCGCTTATTTGAGAATACTTACTTAACTCTTAGGGTTTATAAGACAGAAAAGGAAGATGTCTTTGGAAATCCTCCAGTGACCTAAAATGAACTAATAAATAATACAAAACTGCTGTCCCTTCTCTGGAAACTTTGGACCAGTTGCCATCTTCAAAGCAACCCGTAAGCAAGAAGATAGGCTTTCAATGATTAGGATTTACTATAAAATCTACTAAACACAGCAGAGGCTGCTTCTTCAGGGGCAAGCTGTATATTATGCTCATGTTACAAGAGAAATTACCAGATCTCTAGGTGAGGTATTTTAAAAATTTGGCAGATGGCTTTACTTTGTATTTGTGGCACAGAATCCTGTTCTAATTTTGTGTTTGATTGGAATATTCAACAGCTTCTGGTGCTACTAGGACTTGCTATCTGAAAGACAGAGTTTGCAAACTATAAATATGAACTTTGAAAATATATATCATAGAGTTAGTCCAGTAGATTGTGTTTGTAACGCTCACTTATTGGCTGACTGATGCATTTTGGCCTGAGACCAAAAACTATGGCTGCCTGGTTGAGCAGTACCTCCTGCCGACTGGGAAGGCAGAAGGATATCGGGGCAGTGGTTCATATTGGACAGGTATTTGATGTCAGATTCTGACAGCTACCAGTCTTCCCCACACAAGGTCCCTCCAGCCTCGCCTTCATGTCCCTTGGCCATATCTCCTCAGTTGTCCTCTTTACCCCCAGCTGCTGATTTGTCCTGCTGAGGAACAATTCAACTGCAAGACAAGGAAGGTGATGTCTCTATGAGCAAGGGATTTCAGCAGTCTCAAGCTTAGTCACAGCCTGGCTGGCAACCCACCAAACAAGGCTGCTGACCCGCGCCATCCCTGACCCCACCATAACACGAAGGGGAGCCCTGTTTCTGGGGTGAGGCGTGGTAGGCACTTCCCCATCCATCTCCCCACTGTGCGAGTTCAATCAAGGGGGAGCCAAGGTGGAGCAGAGCCAGCATGGAGGCACAGGCAGGCAGCAGCACTGACATTGCCTGCGGCAGGCAGGAATTTCCCAGCTAGTGTTGGTCAAGGCAAGGGCTGGGTAGCTGGTCCTTGTCCTCTTTCAGCTGTTAGCTACCAGCTTCCCGCTGGGGCTGACTACACCAGGAGCCTTGCCTGGAGCCATGACCTGTTCTGCATGCCCATAGCATGTGAGGGTACACAGCCAAAACCTCAGAGCATTTTGTAATAGTGTTGTCTTAGGTGGACAAGACTTCAGCCTTAATCTGTAGCATAATGACTGACTTGTGGATGCGACTGTACTCATATAAGCTCAGTAAAACTTCCAATGATTTATCCCACATCACGGCCTGCTTGGTCATATCCCTCCCCAGGTCTGAAGCCTACGGACATATATATAATGGAGGGATATCCTACCGCCCCCCACAACTGGATGTGTCAGGAGCCAGCAGGCTTGTTTAATGCATTGAAACAGAAAGTATTTATTTACCCCCACTGCTAATTTTAGCTTTAGGTGAATGTCGTCTTCAAGGAGTCATTCTGAAGCAGAGCTAGATGAGGGGAGTTAGGCACTCCTTGTTGCAATTGCATTTTTCACAAAGGACTGGTCCATGCTTTCTTAAAACTCCCCAATCATTACATCCTGTGTGTCTTTTCCCAGAGTTTTTCTCTGATGGAGTGCATATTCCCAGTGGAAAGAACAAAGGAATTCAGAGGAGAAATTTAAAAAGAGCCCCCTGAAGTATATTTGACACCATAACAGTGGGTTCCCATCATGGATTTGTAGGTAGGTGACAATGTAGAGAATTTTCTTCTTTCTGTGTCAAGTGAAGAGCTTCTAACTGTTAAGAAAAGACCTGAGTGTTCTGAGTGGTATTACATTTGAATTCAGGTTTTGCAAGTCAGAGGGGAGTAGAGTAGATAGCAGCCATTCAGCTGGCTTTGTCAGAGTAGGTTTTCTTCAGAAAGAAGAATTTAGCACTTTTGTTAACCACTGTAATTATACTGTGTACAGTCTGTCCACTCCCTCTGTAAAAAACTGCTTTTCCCAGAAATAGTATTGAGAAGCTCTGATGTGGGCCAATTGCCCTTTTTGGCAAGGGATGATTATCTTTGGAATACTGGCAAAGACTGTCCTTTTGTACTGTAAATTCTGGCAATAACCAACCTTTTCTTCTTAAACCACCAGCTTATGTTGGCTCCATTTGTTTTAAATCCCTTGTTCTCAACAGGCCGTGTAATCAGAATGACAGGCTGCTCACAGCTTCCCTGGTGCTCAGATGCATGCAGGTCATGCCAGAGTCTCCTTTTTGGAAGGATGGCTATGCACTGATGCCTGGCTACCTGTGAGTCTGAGCATCTGAATCTGCTCAGAGGCGAGGAAAGCACAGCAGCTTAGTGTTTAACACCAATAAGTGCTGGAGGAGCGGGCATGTACTTATTCTTTGCACTACTGTTTTTAAATTGGGATTTCTTTCAGCAGCCCAGCTAAGTCTCCTTCAGCCAACATCATCAACATTATATTGTCAATAAAAACTTTAAAGCAAAGGTCAGGTATTCACTGAGCAGTAACTGCTCTGTTAAAAACAAAACACTTGTTAGCACCTGTCCTTTTGGCAAACTATGTGATTGCTTTGGCTGATGCACCAAGCAGACACTATTATTTTATTAGCATTACAATTCAAGAGTTTATAAAAAGGCACCAGCAAATACCAAACTGTGACTTTCGAAGAGATGCATTTTTAAGAAAGCTAATTTACCTATTTGCATTGCTAGCTTAAAAGTTTGAGAATCATCTCATGTGTCACTTGCCTCGATGATGTAAATGAATTATCATAAACAAAAGTACCATACATCATCATTAGCCTGCAGAGGAAAGTTAGCTATTGGGTATTTATGATCAATTTGAGGAGAAGATATATAATTACCATCCATTATTATAATAAAATACCTAATATAAAAACCAGGAAAACAGAAATGCAATCCTCAAAAAAACCCCATGAAAATCAAAATATTCTTCTGCCAACTTCTTTGCTATTTAATACTCTCGCTGTGTAAGGGCAGAGAGATTCAATTTATTGGGGAAAGTAATTGAGCAGTATATTGAAGCAGCTTAAAATACACTGCAGACAACATGCTTAAGTGGAATCTTTCCTTCTCTTGCTATTTAGATCTTTTCCTTGTACAGTTTTTCTTAACTGATAGGGCTTTGTTTAGTTTTACTTAATTTATTGAACACATTTTACTGACATGTTTTACTTAATTTCCATGCATTTTAACTGATGTTTTAAGTGACCTTGTCCTTCTTGATGTTGATTTTTTTAATGGCCTTAGTCCATAACACCCCAGGGTGAATGGGTGACTTGAAATCCCATCACTTCCCAATACTTTCTATTGGAATAATGTCCAGCAAGGTTTAAGCCAGCAAAGCTGTTTAAAATCTACACATACATTTTATTCCCTCTACTTAGTACCATGGAAAACTAATGAAAGTTCTTATAAGGGAAACCTAAACTGATAGTAATTGATTTCCCTTTGTGAAGCATTTAGGTATTTATGCTCACCATATTTCATTTACAGATAGAGATCTGAGCCATCACTGTGTATTTAAATGTAACTTTGGGAATGTTCAGAATCCCAAACTACATGAAAATTTACTCTCTGTGCTTTACATGGCTCCTAACCCCCTATGTTTTGAACCCAGCCCAACATCCAAATGCTTCCTCATTTACAGAGTACTTTGGTGCTTTACACAGTAACAAAGGCTCTTAGCAGGTTGAGGAGAGGAGGTGTACAATGTTTGAATGTGTTTTTCTGTGGAAGGTAAAAGGGAGGCAACATGTGATGAGAAGGAAAGGATGCACTCTGTTAGACCATTCACTGTATTCCAACACTGGTCACTGCTTCAAACACAGAATTTTTCCATGTTGGGATATTTTCCCCAAAACACACAAACTCCCTCCACAATTCCAGTAGAGTTGTAAAAATAAAAAGAGTCAATTTTTTAGTGCTGTATTGTTTTTCCTAACCCTATTCAACGACATTTACAGTTGTCAAAGGGAAAAACTATTTCACCAATGTATAATATGCTTTACTGTTCAGCCTCCCTTAGACAGTCTTTCTCTCAAAGTACTGCAAATGTGTTTTATTTTTAAGCTACTGATACTAATTGCTTATACTACTTCTAGACTACACCCACACTAGTAGAATAAGCAGTGCCAGGAAACATTCCCAGACCTTGAAACTGAATCATTTATTATATTAAATGTCTAGAATTATTCCTGTTTTGACTCAGGACAACTAGCACTGTCTTCAGTAACTCTTCTGCACAATATGGGAGTCTGCATAGTTCATATATACAAATTGAATGCAATTATTTGGATGCTAAAATAATCCAATAGTATACATGCAAGCCATTTCACGTCAATTGGCCTCAACAACAGGGCAGTCTGAGGCTGTTTAATTTAGCAGCATAGATACAGTGCTGGTACTTTCTAACATGCACAATTCCTAAAGAGCCTCATAAACAAACTAACGAAGAATAAGAGAATCCAAAGTTTTGATTTCCTTTCCTTTTTCTTTCCCTTTACAGTTTCTCCAAAATTAAATCACTGAATGGGTTAGTATAAATTTGGGACTCTTAGAAGTTCTCTTTATGGAAACAAAATATTAAAAATATGGTCCTGAAGAGGTAAAACAAAGAATTTTATACTGTTGAAAATCAAGAATCACATCTGTGGATGAATGTTACAGACCTGGCTTTCAACTTTGGAAATGCTGCAAAATGTTTTGTATTTGAAGTGATAACCTTTCTGTGTAATGACAAATTATTTTACCTCATGTCTAGTGGTGCTGGTGGCTTTCTCTGTGCACTGATATGACTTCATTCTCAATTAATGTGCAAATGGATAGAGTGATTACAGTAGACCCACTGGGGGGAACAAAAACAGGAAACAAACAAAAATAGTACACTTCAAACATTTACGAAGTAATTTTCTCCAAGACGTATATTAAAATGCCTGAAATGTTTTGTGATATGAGAAATTTTTAATTTTGCTTGTTTTGGCCAACCTGCATCTCCTGCCTATATATACACCCAGTTTATGTAACTATATTCTACCTCCCTACATTCCCATCTGTACTATTCTTTAAAAATTCTTCTCCTAAACTATTGTGTAGGATTTATGTTTTCTGTTAAACAGCTGCCAAGTTTCACT